>PVKE010007374.1:11208-51037 GCA_004027555.1 Craseonycteris thonglongyai | reverse complement strand
ATTTGCTTACTGACCTACTTCTGTCTACATAAGCACACCTGTATTTTCTCTTTATTCACCTGTGCAATAAGTGATTATATCTTGCAGTATCTCTACTAAAATAGTTTTTCATATATTACCAATAGTAAATAGCCATTTGCATAGTACTCAAAAGATGTGTCAAAAATGACTTTATCTTAAGTACTTTAAAGTTATATTTTCTTTATAACATTTGTATATAATGACTCAGACATTTGTATCTTTGAACTAAAAAACAAACAAGCATAAAAATAATTTGGGGAAGCCGGGATGGCTCAGTGGTTACTTGCTCACTTTGCAGCCCTAGGGTCTGAAGATTCAGTCCTGGCCCCGTCCCGTGCTGACCCATGTACTAAACTGGGGTGTGCTTCCCACATGGGGGGCCTCCAGTTTGGTTCTCTCTGGGGTGAACTTTCCATATGGGAGGCCCCTGGTTCAGCCCCCAGCTTGCAGGGTCATGCCTCCCATGTGAGAGGCCCCCAGCCCAGTTCCCTCCCTGCACACCTCCCCTGCCCACCTGTGTGGAACAAAATCATGTCAAAAATTGATGATGCTGTCAACTATGGAGACTGCTCTGGGCCCTCCCCCTTCTCTCTGTCTCTCTCTCTTTCTGTCTCTTTCTCTGTCCAAACAACAAAATAAATCTTAAAAGAAACAATAAATATATTAAAAAAAATTTTTCAGTAGACACAGAAGCTATTTAACGAAAGGCCACTGTTTATAAATCTTAGCGTAAGGCAAGTGCTATCAGAGTCCCCACGAATGGGGTGGCTTAAACCACAGAAATGTATTGTCTCACAGATCTGGAGGCTAGAAGTTTGAGGTCAAGGTGTCATCAGAGTTGGTTCCTTCTGAGGGCTGTGAGGGAGACTCTGTCCTTGTCTTCCCAACTTCTGGTGTTTTCCAGGCAACTTTGGCATTCTTTGGCTTGTAGAAGCATCAGCCTGGTCTCTGCCCTTATCTTCATATGGCATTTTCCTTCTGTGTCGGTATCTGAATCCAAATTTCCCCCATTTTCTGAGGATGCCAGTCATATTGGATGATAGCTCAACCTACTGACCTCATCAGAACCCAATGGCCTCTGCAATGACCCTATTTCCACAGAAGGTCACATTCACAGACACTGAGTGTTAGGCCTGCAACATCTTTTGTGGGGACACAATTCAACCATGACATCAAGTGCTCTCTTCTGTTTTACACAGTGGTCACTTGCAAAGGCAAAGGCAGGTGTAGTGTCACGTCCAGTGTGACTTCTCGTTCCTGATTCGACAATACATAGAGATGTATCATGTTGTTAAACAGGAAAGTGACCTTTAAAAATATCTTTAAGCAGAGCTATAATTGAGCAGAAAGCAAGCTAGTATTAGTGACTCAGTAAAAAATAAACAAACGAGAGTACTCTCAGGGACTTTGTGGGTGGCTGCACAGATTCTACCTGATTTCATGGGCCATTTACATCTACGATTATAGTCTAACACAAATGTTATTTTTTTAAGTCTCTATCTCTTAAATAGAAAAATTAATTCATCAATAACATTAGGGGCTTTCTACTGTTTAAGTTTCATCTTTCCAGATACTGTAGAGAGGCCTGATCCCCTCTCCTGTTGGCAAGATTTGAAGTCTTCTCTGGGTGCCTTCCTGTATCTTAGATCACTTGGTTACTGAGAGATGGCTGTGTCTCAGACACTGGGGTTACAGTGATGAGTAAGATCAAAGAGAGCTTCGTTCAAGCAACAGACTAGAAAACTGATGATTAAGATGAAGCAGTTGAGTTTTACATCGACTAGCAATCTACCTGAGGAATACCACAAAATTATGGAATCCCAGAGTATTTACTGAGTACTTGCTATAAGCATGGTACCATATTAGGCCCTCTAAGGTGATAAAAAGAGGAATAATTTATTGTGCTGCTTTCAAGACATGTGTATGGACTTGGGAGGCAGAATTACTTGTAGGAGATGATATTCAGAAGCACTGATTTCAAACCGATTTCATCATTGAATAATTAAGTCAAGTTATTTAATACCTCTGCGACGCAGTTCATTCTTCATGTGTAATATGGGGACGTTCTTGTTTTCCTCATATGACTATGAGGACCACATTGGACAGCCTCCCTCCATGCCTACCCCAGAGCCTGCTAGGTTGCAGGAAATGGAAAATTTTGGAGAATGCATGATTGGGGAGATGAGATGAGTCCACACTGAGAGATAAAGACTACCAGGAGGAAGTGTGCGTTTGAATACACAATAAGTCATCTTTCCTTCCTATGAAACCAGGGGAGGTAGATCACTAGGCCTTCCCTGATCAGCAATGGCTTCTCAGAGGAGCTGGACAGGTAGCTAGTGAGACAGAACGTGGGCAATGCAGGGCTTACTTGTATTTATCTAAAACATTCACTTAAGAGTGATGCTTCATGGCACTTCCTACATTGGCTAACAGTGAGCTATGAAACATTTATAGAAATGAGAAATGTATAGAAATGAGTTGTAGAATATGAGGATTTAAAATTATTACACCAAAGGTAGGCTGCATACTGCCATACAGAATTTTAGCGATTTGTCACAAAGTGAAGCAAAGACCCTTGGTGGAACTTAGTACCCTGAAAAACCTACCTTTTAGGCAGCCCAAATGGCGAGCAGGTATGAATTAATCAGTTTCAAAACAGTCCAGCTTTCTCTTTGTTAAATGTAAGGCTTCCTCAAGCTGATGTTTCAAATAGCAATACATGCTGGCATTGTCAAAGCTACGAAACATGTCATATGCATTACTGCATTACTATTGATAGAAATAGTAATTATAGATAAACATAAACTTTTACTACATAAAACAGAAAATTTTGTATTTCTTTGGAATACATTGACTGCAAATCTGAAAGTTATTAGTGAAAAAAGTGTCCTTTCAATAGAAAACATCACTGCCAACAAATGGCTGACCTATATTTGAAAAGTTACTAAATTACAGTGATATAATCTCAGGCGCATTAAATATTTCTTTACAAGAGGAAACTGTACTTCCTTCCATGTTTACTCGGTGGTACTAGCTACTTATTTTAGCTTTGGGCTCAGTCTTTACGCTCTAAAATTGACAGTGTTTTGTTGTCTTACAATAAGAAACAAGAATAGGTATGGCTGAATCAAAGCAATACTTTCTTTGTTGAAAACAAAGTTTGATCGGTCAGAGGAGTAGTCTCTAAACTGCAAAAGGCGATTCCTCTCAAACCCACATTAACATAAGGTAGTCATGTCTCCCGTTCGAATATTTTCTTTGGGCCTGTGGAGTCACTTGGTTTCTGGGTCACTCCACCACTTCTTTCAGAAGCACAGTAAAATGAATCTCCTCTGAACCCTGAAGTAGGATTTAATCTCACAAAACCTTCTCTCTTGTCCCTGTTCCACTTCATTTATACTTTGGGGATGTCCAGTGAGAGCTGACAGATGCCGCTTTCCTTCTTAACATTCCCAGTCTCCCAGCATTAGTTTCCACGGGATCAGAGTCACTTACTTTGCAGCCTGCAGTGCCCCTTGTGCCAGACCTAGTGGAGAGGGTGACACAGAGGAGGAGCAGGCTCATCTCAGTAGCCCTTGGGTCTTTCATCTAAAAGACACAGCAAGTACACGTGCCAAGTGCTAAATACGAAAATGTGGGATGTCAAAGCCGCGGAAAAGCTCTCATGGTGTTATGTGTCCACCGCCATGATTTCTGAGATCATGTACAATTTACAAAAGCACCAGTGGCAAGAACATTTGCCACCCTGAATCCCAGTCCCATTTTTACAATACTGGTGGGAAGAGTGAATACAGGCTTAATTTTTCTCTGCAAATGCATGCAGACAGAGGTTTGCATGGGAACAGTACAACTATCATCTTCAGTACTGTCTAACTGTAGAGACAGGTGTGTTGAAGAACAGGAGTCACTTGGGAGACCAGCTCTCTCTCCAAAAACGCTCCCAACCATGGATCGTCTTCTTTGTGATAAATACAGTCCTCTGATGGGGTGAATAGAAAGCCGTTCATTGACAGAACAAGCCAAAGATGCTCTGAAAGTTTCTGATTGCTAATAATCTTCAGAAGTGTCACCTCTCTTTTTTTTAATGATTGTTTCTATGATGCTAGGCAATTTTTATTATAAGAAGTATGAAAAAGAAGAGTTATGTCCTTATATAGTAATTGAATAGCTGTTGTGGTAGCTTTATTATTCTAGGAGCTGTACCAGATCTTGTTTCAAATAAAACAAAAAAATAATTGAGTTTTGAGCCTTCCTCAAATAAAGCCTGTAAATATTTTAGTGACTAATACCATCATTCTCTTTTCCTAGAAATCACTTGTAATAAAATGGAAAGATTTTCATCTATGAAAATGGCATCTATTGAAATAAAAAAAAGTATGAGTTTCTCTGGTTTTGTCTTTCCTAGTATATGCACAAATGGTCAAAAATGAAATATTTTAAATACACTTAAAATTAAAATGTCATGGTTCATCAGGATCATGAATTTTGAATAAACTTTAATGTTAGCTTTACAAAATTCTTTTTAATAATCTCATGAGAATAATATTAACAAAAATTAAATTGGGAAGATATAAATTGTTTTATGTATTTAATCATTTAAAAATGTTCTCTAAATTAAAAAAAAAAAATCTTTCTTGGAAAATGCTATGATCACACACAGAATTCCTGACACTATTGACAAGAGAAGCATTTTAGCTTTTATATTTACTACAGCTAATTGAATTTTTTTTATTGTGTCATAAATTATTATTTTATAATAATTAAATGTGATATTATAGGACTGAACGGCAAACCTCACAAAACCATTTCCTTTTTCACTGGACATAATTTTGTTTTTAATAAACTGTGAAAAATATTTTATAATTAATTTTTTTGCTTTGTCTTTGTACTTACAATGGAATTTCCAAAGAGAAGGTGACTATAATTTTAATTAAACAACTACTTCTGCTAAATTATTCAGTGCATTAGCTTTAAGAAAGAGAAAGCTAAGATTACTTAAGGTTTCTAACATTGGAATGCTTTGTGTTCTTTTCTTCTTAAATGAATGTGTTTTAAAGTTTATTAGATTCCTTGTAGTAGTAAAAAAATTATTTGGTTGCCAAGATACAAATGCTGGAAGCCAGTGTGTGTGTGGGGCGGGGGGAGGGGGCAGTAGGGGGCTTTGTGGGCTGAGGAAACCCGGTTTCCATTTCTTTTTATTACTTGGGAAACGCTGTCCATCTTTACTAGCCATCACTCTAGGTCTTAAATAGTTTGGCCCAACAGCATTTGAAACCCTATAACCTCAATTTTTAAATGGCCTAGTTGGGCTGTGACATTATTTCCTCTGCCTTCCGAGTTAAGAAAATTACTTTTAGCAGGTCATCGTAAAGACAGGATTATTACATAATTGGAAGAAGCATGTTCCATTTTTCAGGGACCTGACAATATTACCCGGGGTGCGCCGATGTGTTTTCCTTCCTGTCCCACCATTTACACAAGCGCCCTGCGTTCCTTTTGGATAAAGACATGACTTCTCAGCACCCATTTCGCCTCCAATTTAATGAAGTTGTTAAAGTAGCAAGACTGACAGGTTAATTATCCTTTATAAAAGGGGGACAAATTGAACTGTGTCTTTCCATCATTTTTTGATATATCAAGAAGCTCGGAGGTGCCCAGATGGGGCTCCGCTGAATAGAGCAGCTAATCCAGTCTGCGATTCTTCGCTGACCCTGCTCTCCCCACCGGGGCCTCGCTAGATTGCAGTTGGTTTTTGTTTCACATTCAACAGATCCCACTTTATTATAAATTCAGAAGGTTTTTTTTTTTTCTTCCTCCCTCCATATGTTGGCTGACAGCTCCTCTGAAATAACTGATGGCTAAATTTAAACTCTGATGAAAATTAACCCAAGTGTTAAATGCAAACAGGAGCTGCTTGGAAGAGAAAAAGAGTTATCATGGTAGATGCCAAACAGTGGAAAATGTGTGTAAATTAATAGAGTCTCGCTGGTGACAAGCCGTCAGGCGGTTTGATGGCTCTGGCTAGCGTTTGAGTCCCACTGAAACTGGCCAGAGGGCAGAACGGACCAGGCCTGCTTTTCAAAAAGACCGCGGGAAGCCTGACAGTAACGCTAACTAGATCATCGAAAGTTCATGGTCAAATAAGAGATTTTTTTTTTCTGCGAAGCTTTGCACTAAACAGAGTTCACCGACAGGAGAGCCACAAATGAGATATCAAATTGCAAGTGCAGCAAAATGATCAAGCAAAGAGGTGAAAACCAGCGTGGAACGATTTAGAAAACAAACTGACAAATACGCCTCTGATTTCAAAGTTAATACTGAGAAATTGGTTTCTGCAAAAATAATAACCATTTGACTAGAAACACGTCCTACTTAGAGAGTAATGCTTCACTTACCCTAGGCGTTTCCACAGAAATTACATTGGTATTTCTCAATTTTTCAGATTAAAATATGTAATTTTAGTGAAGCTCATTGAAAGGAAGTGGAAATCTAATCAAATATAACTCTGTTTCATGTTGTGGTGTATATGTGACATTTATAAGAATGTAAGAAAAAAGTTCAACCAGTCATCCATTTTTCTCCATAAATGAGGCAATATTTTGCTTCTCTAGAAAGATAACATTAATAATGTACTATTACAGCTTAATATCAGTAGCATATAATGGATAGATGGTTGAATCATGAAGCAGAAACAGTGTTTTCAGTCCAGGCTCAATGTCTTCATAGATCTGTGACCTTGAACTTGTGAGTGAGCCTCAATTTGCTCATTTGTAAAATGGGAATAATAGTTATAAGATCACAAGGATTCTGAAGGTGAAAGTTAATCTTTCTCCAACTGAGCTAAAGGACACTCACATCAAGCAAAGGTAGACTTCTGGACTCCCAAGAAGAATCCTGGGTGTGGGACTGTGGAGGGAAGTGAGATTTAAGCCAAAAAAGCAGTGTCAAATGCAGGCTTTTTTGCCGATAGGCTGAATGTGTTTAGCCAAAAGCAAAACGTATGTCTGTCTCTCTCCCTGCTAGATTACAATGAGTACCAAGCATTTTATAATGTATACACAATGCTCTTTATAGCTATCAGTTCTGGTTTGGTTGCTCTTCCTTTCTTCACTTGTCTAAGCCTGCCCATCGATTGAAAGTGGACCTTAGAGCCTACCTTTCTTACCTCCCAGGGCCCCAGTCTCTGGCATTCAGCCCGCTTGTCTTCAGCAGGGCTCAGCAGCCTGGGAACAGGAACAGGAACAGAGAATTGAGAGGACTGGGGTTCTGAAGTGGCAATTTTTTCCTTTTCCTTCTCCCTAGATTCAATTGAGACCCCTATTTCTCTCTCTTGGCAGGAAACTTATCTGAGAATTCCAGGTTAACTCAGTCACATTTGCTTATTGGGCCCTCATTTCAGATCTAAATTCAGGTATGTAAAGAACTTTTTTTTTTGTTCTCCCTCCTGCTGCTGGGGTTTCCCGGTGTCATGGCAGCCCTCCACCGGACGCGTATCTGTCAGCAGCTGAGGGCTTTAGTGCAATGTGGTACTACCCTGGGTTGTAACTCTTCCCGGTTGTTTTTCTCTTTTTTTAAAGCATTTACTTTGGGGCAGTTTTAAGTTACAGCAATGTTAGGGGAAGATACAGAGAGTTCCCATATTCCCCCTGAGCCCCACATATGCACAGCCTCCCCCATTGTCAACAGTCCCCACCAGATGGTACGTCTGTCACAGCTGATGAACCTGCATTGACACATCATAATCACCCCAAGTCTGTAGTTCACTCTTGGTGTACGTTCTACGGATTTGGACGAATGTATAAGGACATTTACCCATCATTCTATTGTAATGAGTACTTTCAATGCCCTAAATATCCTCTGTGCTCTGTCCATTCATCTCGCCTCACCCCGTTTGTTTTTCAGGTTGTATTCTCTCCGCGTGGCTTCTATTGAGAGATGATGACTGACTTCCGCTGGCTGGCCCAAGTGGCTTCTTCCTTCTCAGCTTCTCCTCACCCTGGTTGCCGACATCCCTGAAGGCCTCCCGGCTGGCTCAGCTAACTTTCACAACTCCCTCTGGGGCTCATAGCAAAGAGGGGATTTAAAATGCTGTGTTTGCCAACTGGGGGCTGGACGAATGCCACCTTCTCACTACCACCTAGTAACCCTTCAGCCATCACTATTCTATCTCCCCTGGACCATACTGGTTGATGGATGTGTAGGCAAAGCTCACTCCCTTTTAAGGCTCTAGATCGGGGGTGTCCAACCTTCTGGGTTTCCTGGGCCACCCTGGAAGACTTGTCTTGGGCCACACATAAACTATACTAACACTAACGATAGCGGATGAGTTAAAAAAAAAGTTTCAAAAAATATACCTTATACTATTTTAAGAAAGTTTACGAATGTGGGTTGGTCCACATTCAAAGTCGTTCTAGGCTGCATGTGGCTTGTGGGCTGCAGGTTGGAGAAGGTTGTTCTAGATGGAAATCAGGCACTTACTCTGTGCCCTCAGACCCCCAAATACCTGAAGCAAGGGGATCTTTATCCCTATGTCACCAAAGACACACTCTCACCTCATTTCTCTTCTTCTCTACCCTCCTTCTGTCTTCTCCATTCCCCCCCCCGCCCATTGGAGGTCAGACAGAAGAAAACAAATTCTAAGTAATTGCCTATCTTTTCTTGTCTTTCCTAGCTGATACCTAGAGTGAGGCTTGTGAACATGGAATACAGAACAGGCTGTCTTCATCCACGACAGCTTTCTAAGACAGTGCTTGACCACCTGCCTCAATGCTTAAGTACGGAAGGTCACAGACAAGTTCATCAATGAAATATTTTACATATGGATTGAAGTTTTGATGTGTTCGTGCATGCAGAAGACTGGGGTGGAGGGTGCAAGGCCATAAATGAGACAGTGGGTGAATAAAGGAAAACAAGAACTTGGTTGGAGAGAAGGCTGGAGGATAGACGGAAATGAGAGAGAGCTACAGGGATATGAAGTTCTTAAATAGTATGGACCACATAGAGGAAGCAAGGAAGACAACTGGAGGGGTTGGAAAGTGTGTTCAGAGTGACGGATTTTACTTAAAACTTCTAAAACGAAGAGTTCTGAGTATTTCAGGGCAAAGTGGTTTCCTGAAATAAAGGGGAGGTAAAGTCATGAAATTGAGGAGATGGAGATGTATCAAGATAGACACATAGAAAGTAGGTAATCCTTTAGATTTTGAGCTTACATGATTTATTGCTTAACTTCTATGTCACCAAGTAAACTCACACATACTTTTAAAACTTGTCATTCCTTAGTTGTTAGTGTCACTTTATGCATGTTAGGGAGTTACAGAGAGTCCTTTTCCTTGGGATAAGAAACTGTGTCTCTTCTTGTCCTACAGAGAATAGTATACAATTATATATATATATATGATATATATCATATATATATACACATATATATACATATGTGATATGCATGATATATGTAATATATACACATATACATATATATTATTTCATATATATACATTATTTTATCTCTCATCTATCTATCTGTCATCTTTTTATCTTATCTATCCATCTATCTATAAATCTATCAATCATTTATCCATCCATCTATTATCTTGCCAGGGAGGAAAAAAAAGCATAAAAAGCATAAATATTGCATTCCAAATTGCAACATGAAACATTATATTTGGATAATACATGACTCTTAAGTATCTACTTCCCTCCTTATATAGCAGTTTGCTGCTTGCCAAAATCATGTAGTATGTTCTTGGACTCAACAGGAGGATTTAGAAGTAATCGCTTTGTTGGAGTATATGTCCATTTCTCAGTTCAAATTAAATAAATAAAATTAAGAGTTGATTAAGGGGGTACGGGTGGGGGAAGCATTGGTTTTCTCATTATCGACCTGTCAGCAAATACTATACAGAGAAGTTTTTGTACAAAGCATGTTCTCCCAGAAACCATTTTTATGTGCATGAAATATTTGCTATGGCCTATTGTACCCTCTAGTTCACAAAAAAATTATGCGGGGCCTGATCACCTACCCATATTGCGAGAGTTATAAAGCAAAAAAAATAAATAATTTTTTTTCCAGATATGCAATGAATTGGTGCAAGGGCAAGCCTAAAGCATGCACGCATTCTTTCATTCAGATGCTCTCAAAACAAGAAGCTGGAAACTATGTCAAAGTGATCTTATTCTGCAAAACGGCCAGAACGCCAGAGGTTTCTTTCCTTAAAGTGCCTCCCTTTATTTTCAGAGTCCTGCCTTGCATTAAAAGAGCCCGGTGTCCCCATATCCAGTTGGTTCTTCATCCAAGAAGGGACCTGAAGCACTTGTGCGGCACGAGGGCGCTGGGGGCGCCGGGGAGCGGTTGCTGCAGCCGGGCTGAGTCTGGGCCAGATGCCGAGGAGGTCCCCCCATGCCGGGCGCGAGTGATGGAAAGCTGCTGACATCTGACGGCCCTTCCCGTGGCCTCTGCCAAGAGAACAGGGAGGGGTGTCCGTCCTCGGAGGACCCGTCTCCACGTAGCAGCCTGCACTAATTGGTCCTCTCGCTGGCTCTCACGGCGGGGAGGCCGGAGATTGGCACAGACGCTGGGCCGCGCGTGCCCAGGGCCTGCAGGTCGGCCAGGGCTGCGGGCAAAGGCCCCGGAGCGCCCGGACCGCTGAAGCCGTGCGGGGAACCGGGGCCTCTGTGAGCCTGGCACCCAGCATTCACCGGCAGTTTTAAAACCACGGGGAAGATTCTTCGAAGAGGTGGGAAGGGAGCCTTTAAGAAAGAAAGCGGCCTCACTACCATCTTTTTGTCAAAATTCTAGTTTTTTAACTACTGTCCTTTACTGCCTTCCAGTCATTCAAAGGGGGGGGGGGGGAGGGAGCCTAAATCTCATGACAAAGCAACTTATTTGTGTGGAAGCTGTTTGTATGTGTATATCCATCTACCTATCTGTCTACCTTCTATCATCCATCTTCCCTCTCGCTCCCCCACCCTCTACTCTCCCAGTTGAACAGAAAATCTCAGGTGAGATTGAGAAGATTGGGGCAATTACAGAACCGTACACACAACGAGGGAAGGTGTACAGGGTGCCGTCGGGGTACAGGGAAGGGGAGCTGCAAAACGGGGGGCCAGGCATGGCCTCTTGGAGGACTGGTGCTCGAGGTGGCTTTGAAGGAAAGTACGTCTTCATCAGATGCTGGGGTCTCAGCGCCGGAAGCGTGAGCTCGAGGCGTCGGCTAGGCGGCCGCCCTCTGCAGGTTCCGTGGGAAGGGTCTGTCCGGGGTCCTCTAGCTCTGGCGGCTCCCTAGCTTGCAGCAGCGTAACTCCAGCCTTCACACGGCACTTTCCCTGTGTGATGGCTTCAGTGTCAACATTTCCTTTATCTCTGATGACAATAGTCTTATTCAGTTAAGGGTCCCCTCCAACTCCAGTGTGAGCTCCTCTTAACTAATTACATCGGTAATGACCCTATTTCCAAATAAGGCCACATTGTGAAGTCCTAGGGGTTAGAACTTCGACATACGGATTTGGAGTGGGGGGGTGGGGGGTCACAGTTCAGCTCCTAACCGTCTCAGACAAGGCAAGCGCAGGGCCAGCCCTCAGCCTGTGCTCACAGCCCTGCACACGGGCTCAGCCGCAGACAAAATGGGCAGAGGACTCTGGAGGGGCCAGGACAGAGCGGGGCCAGTTTTTACCACTGTGGCCTGAATGTGGGGATGTGACTACCGTTTACACCAACGGCTACATTCTCCTTGGGATGCAGCATCAGAGAAAGCGTAGCAATAACTAAACTTTAAGAGCCGCCCAGGGAGGCAGCAGGGGAGAAGTGCAGAAATGAATGGCCCAGCTGCTGAGCGTTCCACGGAGCGCAGCCGTCCTGGCAGGCAGTAACTCCAGCATCGGGGAAAGTGAATTAAATGAGAATGAGAGCCCGCTAACGTGTTGTTAGCTCCCTGTTACAATGCGCTGTGACATTTACTTTAAGACACGTGGAAGTGGTTAACAAATTCTATTACAGCGTTTACAGAACTTCGCAGCTGCTTTTCCCTGAAAGAGAGGCTCTCAGCCACAGAGCAGAACTTGGAAACGGCCCCATGCCGCGTGTGTGCAGCACAGGCGACAGGGACCATAAAGTAGCCCCCACCTCCTGCAGGCTGGCCTGAGCGACATCACCTTTCAGAGCTTCTCGGTCCTCACTGGGGAAAAGAGGAAAATGATAACTCAGCAGCACATGTCAGCGTGCATCACAGCCCACAGGGCAAAAGAGTGTGACAAAAGGGGAAGGTATTTTAAGAGTCAAAAGGGATATAAACTAAGGTAATTGAGTTTGAAAGCCCTGGCGTCTTTCCATGACTCGTGATTGGGTCAAAACGTCTATGATGCCTCCGTTTCTCCTTCCCCCTGACTGTTATCAGAGATCAATCCTGATCAATCCTTTGATTTTCTTTCGTGTTTGTTTTTTTGATGAGAGGCCATTTTGAAGACACCACAGACTGTATTAATATATACAGACATCAGCCGACATTTATATTTTTCTCTGTATATTTCCCCGAAGGTTTTTAAAAATGGGATGATTTCTATATCATTCCTACAATAGGCAGGATGGTGCAGACGTCCAGCAGCCTGGTCAGCTCCTCAAAGACCAGGGTCATGCAAAGCATAGTTAGCAGAACAGAAGAACTGAGGTCCCGTTAGCACTTAACACAGGCACGGTACTCTCCGCATTCTCTGGCTCAGGGAGCAGAAACCAGGGCTTCTCATTGGTGAGTTATAGGATGAGATAAGTCATACCAACACAATGAGGCACAAACAATTCGAGTGGGAAGAGAAAAATTCTGCAGGAACTCATGGGGTGAGGTGGGAGGACGCAGACAAGGCGAGAGCTCCATGCAGTCGTGAGGGGACTTAGGAAAGCCAGCTGAGCCGCTAAGAGCAGTGACGGAGCCTTTTCAACTTTATCACACTTTCTTTCCATTCCTGGCTTTTAAAACAACCCGATTTTACAGAGGTATGGGGCTTACAAAGCACGACCATCAAAGCGAAATGTTATGAAATGTAGAAGGCCCAGCGCCAATGAGAGGGATGATCCTGGGTCTCTAGCAGGCTCTCTCCAGGCTTCCTGTAACCCGCGAGACTATCTGAAGGCCATGGTTAAATCTATGTGTCAAACTCCCCTTCCCTCCCGACTTGCCCAACAACATTGACTCTGCAATTTCGGTTGCATTCAGTATTTCCAGGATTTTAGGTGCCCATGCCGGTATAAAGTGGGCCACAGGAATCTCATTCTCAGACCAGAATGTTATTTAAGTTTCCCAGGGGGCCCGAGAGGACTCAGAGACAGTTTATGGGGTCAGAGAATGTGGGATGAGCAAGGGTAGCCCTATCCAATCTAAAACACCCCATCAGCTCGTGAATAGCTCTAAGAGACCTGGACCCCAGATCCAGCCCAACTAGATTTTCCTGGAGGCCCCCATTTTCCAGACCCATGTTTATTTCTTTTCTGTATGACAAGTCAATACCTTGGAAATAATCATTGTTTGAGGTGGGGGGCAAAGGGGGTGTCTTGTATTTTCCTTGAACCCCAACAGATGACACGGGGATATAATGTCCCTCCCCTGGAACTTTCTAAGTCTCCCCATATTCCCATGAATCTTAGAGGAAGGCAGAATGGTGAATGAAAACACAAACAAGCAGACAAAAAGACTCCATCCATGCAGCAGAACACAGAATGAAGTTCAGTTATAGAAAAATGAACTCAGACATCTCGCACATGTGGCTTGTTTGCAGACAGATTTCATTCAGGGGGACGGAAGTGGGCTGCCACTCCCCTTTCCTTTATCTCTATCAATGTCTCTATCAATATCTCCTTTCTGGCAGGAAGCAGAAACCGAATTTACAGAAACAGCCAGTGAAATGTAGGCCTGGCCCTGCAGGCCGGCACGGAAGGATCCCACTGGCCACGGGCGGGCAGACAGGTGAAGACGTGGTCCCCTTGCACCTACAAGCCACCCGCACCCTGAAATAAGCAGAGGTGCTTAAGGATCGGGGGGGGGGGCACCCCATCCCTGTCCTGCGGGCTCCGTCTGATGGCCCAGGCGACTGACACACTACCTTTCCCCAGTCTCTGCAGTAAATTGGGCTTCTCCATCTTTTTCCCTTCCCAGCCATCTGGTCCTGCTGCTCCGCAGCCTCTCTGCTCTCCCCCTGCCAGGGCCTGTCTGCGCAGAAGGGTGTGAGGCCCTCTGACGAGGCAGCCACGGGCCCTCCATCACTCTGGGCCGCAAGGAAAGCGCCAGCTGTCTGGCCTCATTTGCATTTTTCTCTCTCAAATAATGAAATTAGCCATGAGTTTCCTGAGGTGATGCAAGACACACATTTAGGCTTGATGTGTCAGTGTGTGATGGAGAGGGAAGGAGAAGGTCAGGGAAGCATTTTGATAACAAATTTCCTGCACTGGAACAGAAAGAAAAATGATAACAAATTTGACAGGTGATGCACCTTTTAGCTCAGGGGGAACATGGACCTTTTTAGCTCAGAGGAAAGTTGGATGATGCCTTTAAAAGGTAATTTTCCCCACTCTGGGATAAAGGCACAAACATTTTAGGAACAAACAGAAAAAGATGTCAACCAAGGCTGAAGCAATTCTCTATTACTGACGACCATTTCTTTGGCCAGACACACAATTGTCTTAAAATGATGGTATTTGCTGAGCCGTGGGGGCCAGGAACCCCACAGGGTTGCTAAATATTGATGATGTCCGGAAGTGAACTGTTCTTGTCTCTAACTTATTATTTGAACTCTTCTGATCGCAAATAAAGTCTCCTCATTTGTCATGAGGGTTTGGTTACCAGTTCTGTAAATGCGTCCTAAATTCTGTCATCTTTTTCCTATTTTTAAACTAATTAATTAGTTCTCATCCCTAAAGGAAATATACGAACTTTTGGAGATTATATCTATATATGTAATCTCCAAGAGTTTGTGTTAGGGTTGGGGTGGTGTGTGGGGGGGTGAGGGTGGGGGGGGGGTGTTCAGAACATATCCAGCCATGTAATATGAAAAGCAGAGGCATTTATAGCTGGATTTTTCCCCCAGACAGCCCTCCTTCATGTATATATATACACACACAGATATAGAGACAGTGACTGAGGCAAGATCACATACCAGGATCTTTTAAGATATTCATAGTAGCAATAAGTTCACAAGAGCTCTTCAACTGGCCCTGTTCGGTAGCAGAGAAAAATGGCACACATTAACTCCCGAGATAGATGGAGAAAAGAATGAAACACTTCACCCAGGTTAGATGCAGTCATTCCTCTTACATGGAATGACATTTAAATTCCTTCCTGGAGTGGAAAGCCTCCATATAATCTGTCCCTGACATCTCTCTAGCATTCCCCTCTACTAGATCGCATTCATTCATTCATGCACTCATTCAACAAAAACTTTTGAGTGCTTTCTGTGGTCTAGGCACCTGACTAGGCACATGGAATAGATCAATGAACAAAAGAAAGATTTCTGTCTGCATTATTAATGCTTACATTCCAGTGTGCAGGGGCAGACAGACCATGGTCATTATACACAATAAATAATTAAATTTCATAGTAGAAAAGGATGACTACTATGAAGGAGACTCAAGCAGAGTAAGAGAATGGAAGGGTGAAGTGTGTGTGTGTGTGTGTGTGTGTGTGTGTGTGTGTGTGTGTGTGTGGAGGGGCCTTTATTTAAAAGGACTTTTAAAATAATTGAGAAGGTGCCCTCTGTACAAAGGCTTGAGGGAAGTGAAGTCTTGAGCTATAGGGTATCAGAAGGTACCTGTCCAGGCAAAGGATGCAGCCAGTGCAACAAGCTCAAAGCAGAAGCGAGCCTGTCACGTTGGAGGAGTATGGAGGCCAGTGTGAGTAGCGTAGAGTGAGGAATGAGAAATGTAGGAGGAGATGAACTTAAAGAGGTCATGGGGGCCAGATTTCTTTTGGCGATCGTTAAGGACTTGGGCAACCACATCCAATCCCACCTTGTCGTCTTCTCTGTGCCCTCTCATCTCATAGGGTTGCCAGTCCGTGGACTCAGGGACCACCCTAATGCTGTATGATGCCATCTCTAGCCTTAACTAATTACATCTACAAAGACCCTATTTCTAAATCAGATCGCAGTCTGAGGTTCTCAGTGGACGTGAATTTTGAAGGGACACTATTCAATGCACCACAGATAAGCCATAGATTTTTCTGACCAGATGAGTGAGGGGAGTGAGAGGAAGAGAAGGCTCCAAGATGACTCACAGTGGTTGGTCTAAAACTGCAGGACTGGGGTTGACGTCTTGTGAGAGGAGATGCAGCAGGAGGAGCAGGTTCGCAGCGGAGATGGTATCGTCTTGTTGGGGTCAAGTTAAATTTGAGATGCCCTTAGACATCCATGTGGAGAGATGTCAAGTTTGCAGCTGGATTTGCCAGTCTCCTGAAATGGCCAGTCTTGATGGCATCATGCATTTATTTCACACAGAATAGAACATTTAAAGCTCTCTTTGTTTTGGAAAAACCAAAAAGTACAAGATGTCTATAGAAGGTGCCGTAAGCCATGCCAGCCTCCACCATTTTTGCCGACTGCCAAGTTTACCCAAGAATTCTATTGCCACTGGCTGCTTTCAGTTTCTGCTATTAACTGTGTAACTTCAGGCAAGTTATTAACCTGTGTCTCAGTTTTCTCCATAAAATGAGATGAAAATAATACCTGTCTTGGAAGAGTGTTGTGGAAATTATTTTAGATATACTATGTGTAAAGTGCTAGTGGGCACTAAGTAAAAGCTTATATAGGATTACACTCTTGGACAGTTGGAAAAATTTGGGTTTTGTCAACTCCTGTGCGCTTAGAGGGACATGTCTGGGCATTACTACCTCCAGAACTCACTCTGTATTGTGAAGCTGTACGATTTCCAAGTGGATAATAGAGTAAACTTCTTGGGAATACAGGGAGGAGCTGTATATACCAGAGCCCTGTGTAGGCAAGGTCCCAACAGATGGTATGCCCAAATAAGGATATTTACCCAGAGATTAATCACAAAGTATGATGGGTTGTGCGAACCACCAGACATACTTAAAAGCTGGTTAGCATAGTATCGGGTTGGGGAGGAGGCGTCCCAGGTGGAGAAGTGGTGACAGTCACCAAGAGAAGGGCATCCTGGGCTTGGGGAGCCTCGCGATTTAACAATTGTATCCTGCCATCCGTCAGGACACAGAATCACAACTCAAAAGTGAAAAGCTGGACCATACAACAGCTTCTGGACACGTGGAGGCACCTGCGTGAAATAACTTTGCCGGTGTCAGCTGAATTAAAAGAGACTAGATGCTGTTGCAAAAAGAGGAGACATGTAACAACATTCTCCTTGGAGAAGTCATATGCCCAGATGCTAAAGCAGGAAAAGCACAGATTAGCTACTTCAGGAGCTCCCTCGTCTTCCCATGCACATTTTGGTTCAAGGCTGCAAAATGTCCTCTATGATTGCACAGGAATTTTTTGCTTTCAAGTTAATGCTTTTCTTTCAGTCATTTTGAAATAGGGATGAAAATAATATAGTAATAATGTTCTTCTTGATCGAGGTGAGCTTTAATTGCTTTTATGTTTCATTCACGGAGCTCTCAGATTTCTCTGGATTCCCTCGATTGTGTCCCCAGCACAGGCGTGGAATATAATCATCACACATGGGGGGTGGGGGCACCTGGAGGACCTAGGTGTGTCCTCCCGGGTGTGAGGTCCTTCCCTGGGTTTCCTTTTGCTCGCTCTCCTCCCTCCTGCCTCACTGTCATCACTGGAAAAGACGATTTCTTCCTGACAGCTCCTCATGTCAGTCAAAAGTCTGGGTCAGACACTTATCAATTGACCCGGTGTTAGAGGTAGACACTCATTTCAGCATCTGTCAATAGCCTCTTTTGATCCATTTAGATCAGAGCTGGCATTCCTGCAGTGATTTATACTGACGCGTGCCCAGCCTTTTAACGACAGCCACATTTCTAGAACTCTGGACATCAGCTGGCGTGTGCACTGCCGTTTCTCTTGCTTTCCAATAAAGAGCCTTAGAGAGAAGATGCTAATGGTGGAATAACAACACCTACGACCTTCAGAGATCCTGGCGACAGTGTCGGGCCCTGAAGCTGGGTGCTCTCCCAGACCCAAAAGAGTACGGAAGCCCAGAATTCATTTGCCAAATTTTGTGAAGCCTGTGGTCTCACATGCCTTGAACTGGGGAGGCCCTCATCAAGGCTGCTGAGCTCACTTCTGAGTCACCAAGCTGGTGGAGTCACATTTCTGGGGGACAGAGGCCACAGCTACTCCATCTACTTGCTGAGAAAAGTGTCCCAAAACATAGAGCACAGGGCCAGCGCTCAATGTCCCTGCAGCCCACCCTCCCCTTGGACTTCGAGAGACATTAGGAGAGATGTCCCACTTGAACTCCAGAGCCTTCTCCCTGCATTTCTGCCCCTGCCCCAACTTCAAACAGGCATAATGCACGTTGCTCTTACTCAGGTGTTTGTCGCCACGCTGCCAGTCCCTCCCTAATTGTGAGACAGGAAAAGAAATGTGAACATGTAAGGAATTCAGAGGGGCCAGGGAAATTTTCCTGACACACTCCTGCTGCGACACCACGGCAGTTGAAGAAGGCCTGTCATTGGGCTGTCAACCTTTAACCTCCCCCAGACGTATTTTGAAATGATGTGAAAAGAATTGCTGTGCGGTACCATGGGCCCTTCCAGCTCTGCATGTCTGTCCTTGATGTCAGTCAAAAGTAGTTAACTGGCACCCATGGTGCCTTAAAAAAAAAAAAAATCCCTGCACAAAATATCAGTAATGACTTCGGTTAGGAAGACTAGCGCTTGTCAAGTAACGACTTTTTGACATAAGGTATTGTTTACCTAGGCAACGTTCTCTTACTTGCATTTTAATGAGCCTAATTAATAATAAGTTAGGGGTCCGCAGCTATTTCTTCACAGCTGGACCATATGCACTAATTACACCGAGCACGCAATCCTAAAATAATTCATTTCGTCAGAATAGTTGAAACAGAGAGAAAAATCTCGGTGTACGTAGTTTTGCTTCGTCCCCTTAATGATGTCAACTGTGATAGCAAAGCAATTTGCAAATAATTAAGGCAGGTATCATGATGTTTAAAAGGTAGGGTATGTGTGTTGTGTTGGTGGAAGTTTTCAGTGGGAGAAGTTTCTGGAGTGGGGATGAAGAACGGACTGAGAGAGCAGCTGGGAAACATCTTGTGTACACAACCTCTGGGTAACAAACCAGTGGAATAATAAACATCACTGGTAGAGAAGAGTAATCTATTAATGGAAATGTTTCCCTTATAAAGAATAAATAAGCTCCAAGGGGCCATTTTTGGAGCTTCTGAGAGCCTTTGATGTATTATATAACGTGTGCTTTTACTGGCTTTCCTTTATGCTGAGCTCCTACTTAGATTTTGGACTTTCCTCAGTAGAATCTTAGGAACCAGAATATGTAATTAAATTCAAGGCAAGACAACCACTCAAAAGAAGGCAAAGTGCCAGGTCACTAGATAGATTTTCCAAGAATGTCAGGCGCCTCTGCTTACTATAGTGTAGTGGGTATCCCAGTGGCTGCTTCCTTAGGAACGTGTAAGGAACCCTACTGTTTCAAAGAGAGTTCAGTCCTCTTACCAACCAGACACAGAGCAGGTGAAACTTTAGTGTGGCTGTTTGACTCTTTGGGACACGGGTATGGGGACTGTCACAGGGACACTATGAGCTGAGCCACAGCTGTTATCAATAATCTGTGATATATCAGTCATCACTCAAGCTCAGAGACAGTTTTGAATGTTTGTTTTTTTTCAAAGTAAGTCATGCAGTTTAGTTTTCTGGGCGTGGAGAGATCCTGGAGAAAACGTCACGAGAAATGCTTCAGTGGAGGTGCTGATCAGAGTCCCTGTGGAGATCCTTCCAGAAGTCACATTGACAGCTAGAGCACTGAAACCTCCAGCTGCAGAAAGTGGGAGAGAAACTTCAGCATTGGGAATGTGTTAGGAGGCTTGGTTCTCTTCGAGTGACTTTTGCACTTCACCCGGTCCCCATCCACCCATGTTTTAACAAGACATAGTTCAAAGCAGTCAGAGAGGATCTGAGTTAATTGGTTGATTCAGCAAGAAACCTGCAAAAGGTGATGCTTAGGTTGGAAGGCATCAGGCTGGCAGGGTTAGCAGATGCTCTCCAGAAAGGGCCGAGGAGTGGAGGTGCCCCCCGCCAGGCGCCATATGTGTGACGGACATGACGGTGAGTGCAGGATGCCTAAGCGAAGGTGACAGACTGGCTCTCGTGTGTAGAGGAGTAGACACGGGTGAAATAATGTCCACAAATTGGGCACATTTGCAGGCTGCTGGCCACTTGGCAGACTTTTTCCTGCTGCCCCCACACCCAAGGAGGAAAAACATGTACACTATTTACGATGGAAGGGCCACCCACATCAATCGTGCCCTATGTCTCTCAAAGACACCAGGGCGAGAATTCCACCAGGTAGAGACACAAGCACCAGGCATGTTCGTAGCGTCCCTTACAAGCACGTTAGTACGTACTCTCTCCCTAAAGCTGCACCATGCCCACAGGTGCAGATGCAATGAATAAGAGTGCGGCCACAGCCAAAACGCATGTCTTCCCAACTCCACAGCCACCGCCGGCTTTACTCCGCCTTCTTGAGGGCAAGTCACAGACACTCAGTAGAACATCAGCATAAACTGTTATGTTGAAAACTGCTATTCCTGTGGAGCAGGACAGGAGTCACTCTCTGAGGACATCTGTTGGTCCCCAAATGTACCCCAAACTCCCCTTTCTCTGCCTCTGCTGTAAACTTCCTTCCATGCCCACCCCTCTTGCCCATCTTTGTGCTAAAAACTACTGTTTAAGATCCCCCTCCCCCTTAATTGCATCTCTCATGCAAAAGAGAAGCCACTTACAACCTGTTCTACTGTTGTTGGCGAGCAGGTTTCCAAGACTGAACTCACCAAAGGACCTCCAGCCATGTGCGGGCTGTGCCTTCCAAGTAGAGACCATTTTCGTCTTATTTATTCTCACCACAACCAGAAAATGTTTATTGAGCACCCACGTGACCGTGGAGAAAGGAGGTGGCAGACAAGTCTCGGAGGCTGACCCTCAGAGCTCACTGTCTTCACATCTGATGAGACAGGCCTGTGTGGGAAGTTACTCATTTGTATCTCACCTAGGACATTGTGATTGCGTCACTAACCAGGATGGGGCATCATCATTTCCACCACGTAGCACTGACCTGCATCATCTAAGCTGTATGTCTTGCTTAGGTTTACAAACTGCCATTTACCTACAGGTCCAAGACTGCTCACCAATTCCACACTAGTAGAAAATGCTCGTTGTATTAATTGTACTTCCCAACATACTTTGCAGTATAATCCAGCTGTGAGAAATCAGTGGGTGGGCTGAATATTATTTACTGAAATGAAAGGTTGGCAGTCAGAACCTTGACACTCATGGCTGCTGACACAACTGCCTGCCACCCAACCTTCAGCACCAGCTTCTCATCTAGTTGTCACCTGATGGCAGGGTCAGCCTGAGATGGCCCCAGGGTCAATGTCAACTTGACCCAGTCCTGGGACCTTTACACACACACACACACACACACACACACACACACACACACACTCATCTGGGATTGAGCCCAAACAGGAATTTATCTTCTTTAGTCTTAGCTGAAGGTCTTTGGGTGACAATGAATTGACATCCAGGCCAACATCTCACTTATTAAGTGTCTTATGTGCCATGCACATAACGTGACTCATAGACAACTGTCACCAGCTAGTGCCTTCTTGAATTAACTCTTAAAATGAGTGATTCTTGTTATGTGCAGTAGTTATGTCTTATAGTCACCAGAAACACTGCATTAGCAAATACAGAACCTTTGCTTCTAGGGGGAACAACAAGGTTAGTTTTCTGTGAGCCTCTGGTCACGATATGTTCATTAACTGATCAGTGCATAGGCTTGTTTTATGCACGGTCTGTTTAAAGACACCTCACTTAATATTGTTGATTCATTAACACTGAACTGAGTTATAGTGCCAACAGCACTATAACTCACGCCTGCACAAAGCTTATCTAACACACTGATTTCCTCCATAAGGTACACTGCAGCCTCCTTGCACTTGGGGATACTAGATAGCACTTCAGCATTACACGTGGGATCCATTTCAAACAGCAAAATCACCAACAAAAAGCAGAGAAATATGAAAAAGGTAGTGCTAAATTGACCATGAAAAGAACACTTACTTAGAGTATACGAGAACTGAAACAAGAACGTAAGTCGTCACTTTGTTCAACCTCAAGTGATACATTTTTCACCACTTTGCACGTATCCTCAAATGATCACAAAATAATCATGGGAATTGACTGTGTGGTACAAATGAATTTTGGTGAGTAGGTGCATTCACAAATACAGAATCCATGAAAGAGGACTGACCGTACTTTACATTAAAAGGTATGCTTGAAAACCAGTTAAGAGGCAATGTTGTTACAGGGCCTCCAAACATACGTACTTTTTCTTAAACAGTGTTTAAAAAAACACACACGTATCAATTGCTGTTATACAAACGGGGAAACTTTTCAGGCACAGACTTAAATACACTGGAGATTTGGGTTCAGCAATATTCACTTGGACATCTGAAAGCTATTGATTACTTGTCTAATTTGTATCAGTTCTCTTGGCTCCTTAGACAAATTGAGCCGTTTTGCCATCTGGTCTGCCCTCAATTATGCATTTTACATTCTTATTCTTTTAGCTTCTCCCAATGTACAGAGGTGTGAAAGCTCACTGCAACCTGCCCTAGCTTTCTCAGGTGAGTCTGACTTATGCCTTCACACTTTGCAGGCCTAGCCTGCCTGGAACTCATCCCGAGGGTAATCAGCAAGGGAAGCAAGCCCAGCCTGTCTTGGGTTGGGCTTTTTAAGTATAATGTTACTCTATTTCTGTATCAATGAAATGGGGATACTAGTAACTGTCTCCCTTTTCATGGGGCAGCTCTCATTAAGATAGAGCAGACTGGAGATATTTATAAATTGTAAGTAAATAATAAATTTTTAAACTTACCTGGATCTTTTGCTTCTTCTTCTTTTTTCCCTGTCTCCAGTTTTCACCGTCATAAAAAGAGCTATAATAAAATTCTAATAACCCCATGACATTTTTTTGGTGACTGGTTATTGCAAAAGTGAAATGAATATAAATGTCTCACTAAACCAGATGTTGGGATTTTTTCCCCCTTTATTGTACCCATAATGAATATTGTTTAGGTCTTGACTTCCTTCTCCTTATTTGTCAAACCTGCTCTTAGGTCTTGCAAGTTAAAAAAAGTGCTTTTTTTTTTTTTTTTTTAGGAACACCTTCTCATAAGACAATTCAGATGAAACATTTGTCACCAGTGAGTGCTTATTCAAACACTTCCAGTGTGCAAGCCCCAAGCCTTGTATTGCAGCAGATAGAAATGTTGAATCGTGACTCTTAACTTTGAAGACCGAATGTAAATACAATATCCTGAGCAAAGTTGCCAATATTTCCAAATTGTCAACTGCTTATATATATATATAATTTTTAAATATTTACTTTTATTGTTTTGACAGTGAGAAAGAGAAAGAGAGAGAAGGGGGAGGGCCCAGAGGAGTCTCCATAGTTGTATGTCATTAGTTTTTGACATAGTTTTATTCCACACTGGTGGGCACAAGGCTGTGCAGAGTAGGAACTGGGCTGGGGGCCTCCCTCATGGGCAGCACACCCCTATTCAACTTATGGGTCCACACAGGCCGGGGCTGGGACTTGATCCTTAGACCCCGGGGCTGCAAGACGAGTGCTCAATTCACTGAGCCACCCAGCATTATATATACGGTGTGTGTATATAAATATATATATATATATATATATATATATATATATACATACATACATACATACACACATACATACCGGATTTTCCGGCATATAAGACGACCGGGCGTATAAGACGACCCCCCTCATTTTACAGTTAAAACATAGGTTTAGGCCTATATTCGCTGTATAAGACTACCCCCCACTTCCGAGGCTATAGTCTTATACAGCAAATATAGGCCTAAACCTATGTTTTAACTGTAAAATTAGGGGGAGTCTTATACGCCAGAAAATACAGTGTGTGTATATCTATATCTATATCTATATCTATATCTATATATATTTCAAACAATGAAGGCAAAGGCAAATTATTTATGCAAAGTCTTTGGTGCCTAGAGAACACTCCATAACCCTTCACAGTGCATTTGTGCCAGTCAGTGGCCTGATTAGCACATTGACCCCACACTGGATATCTAAGGACAGCGTGGGGTCACCAGAGTCTGTCTGACTTGAACTGAATCCCAAGTCTCTTGTTACTTAAGAGTGAGCTCAGTTAGTTACTCAAACTCTTTGAACTTGAGCTTTCTCACATATCAAATGGGGGATCATTATATCTCCTTAAGTAGGTTTTGTGACAACTCCTAGACTAGTGACCAACACATAGGTGATACCCACTGCCACCCCCACAAAAAAAGATAGGTGCTTTTCCCTCAATGAGCCTCTAAATGGAACAACTCAGAGTGACTTTGTCTATGTGGTCACATTCACTCACCTTACATTTTTATGTTAATAGGCCCTCTGCTAAGTGTTGGGGATAAAGATAAAACAATAGATACTTTTGCCCTAAAGGATCTTGCAACCTAGTGCATTTAATCAAAGGAGAGATCACAGTCATTACAAATGGAATAAAACTTGATTCAGAAAGGAATGTTCTTCAGAAAGTCTATTTCAGAGTCCCCAATTTCCATCATTTCTCCGTGGAGACTATATGACAATGGCAGAAATCGTGCGGTACATTCATGTGTTTTCCCGCCGAGATCTTTTCTGAAAAATCTACTGAGTTCTGCCAGAAGAAACTCGTGACATGTTGTAAGTTTAATTATGTTCAATTCATTAACACAATTAGAGCTGTGAACAAATTTATTGACACAGCCAGAACCATTTAGTAACAGGCAGTAAGTTAGAGATTTAAAAAAAGGAAAGAAAAAAACAACTCATTCTTGCAGACCTCTAAACTCGGGGAATGAGAAATGGGGAAATTCATCTTTATTTCCCTGGAACAGTTCTAAGAGACCTGACCAGAGGTTGCCACTAATAATTCATTGCAAGAATGGTTCATATTTTAAGAACGGTTCTTAGGTCCCTTGGAACATAAATTGAATCTCCTTGAAATACTACTTTTCATTTTAACATAAGTAATTCAAACAAGGAGATTTGATGAATACAGATTTGACTTTAGTTTGCCTGTGCTGGCCTCCCTCACAGACGGGGGTGAGGTCTCAATCTTGCTTTTCTAGTGAAGGCCAAAGAGCTACTGTCGGTTGAGAAGTATCTCATGATCAACTGCCTATCCTTCTGAGTAAATCCTTTCTAGCTAGATTTCTGTCCTTCCTCTGGGTCGATTTGCACAAACAAAATGTTTGAGAAACTTGAGGCACTTATAGGAAATCAAGTTTACCAAGAAAGGTTTGATGATCTGGGGTTAGTATTACGAATATTCTTTTAGATGAGAGTTAATTTGTAGATCTCCAGACAATTTTGAAAGAGGCCTCAATAAAGTACCATTGCAAAACTTTCCTTTTAAAAAACATTATATATGATTAGCACCTTTCTTTTTTCCAGCCGTAATTGTCTACTTTCTTGAACAATTCTCAGTTGACATAACACCATTGGCAACTTGACTCTCAAAGCAAGTTTTACACATGTATTGATATGTATAATATTATTGATAATATTTTTGACAATCAAGGCAGAGATAGAGACCTCAGATAGCCTCTACCTGGGTCTACTTCCTCCTCTCTACTTTACAACTGTGGGCTGGTGGCACTAACTACAGTGAGTAGATATGGAGGCCCTTCAGTAGACTGCCCGGGTTTGAATCTAGCACTCTGACAACTTAGTAAATAACTAGAACTGAGATTGAGCATGGTTTTTTTAGTGTTTTTGTGACTTAGTTTCTACATCTATAAGAAATGGTTGTAATAATTGTGCCTCTCACAAACAAACATTTGTGGTAAGTTTAAATGAGATACATAATAAAACCCTAGAATAGTGGCTGACACATTATAAGCACCCACCAGATGGTAGCAGGTATCACCACACACTGCATTTCATCAATCCCACACCCTGGTGGGGCTCACAGTGGGGTTCCCCAGATCCTGGAACCTCGTGACCTAACAATGAACCTGAGATTCTTGTGTTATTTCTCAGGTATTCCTTGCTACTTATCAGGTGATGTCTTTGCGTGTACAACCAGCTCATCATCTTTGCAAAATAGATTTTTTTTTTAATTGGAAAAATAAGATGTATATTTTATACCCCTTCTCATGCAGTTCTTAAAATTTCCACGGACATGCAGTGCATTTTAGTAAAGAGATGAGAAGTAAAATTATGGGTGGGAAGTTGGACATGTGGGTGGCCTTAGACATTCACAGAACCATGACCTGTAAAATGTACTAAACCCTCAGTAGTGAGAAGCCACATTTGTAGCAAAATCTGATTTAGAGAAAGTCATAGGAGACACTACTCCTGGGTGAGCAGCAGGCTGGTGGGTTTTAATCAATATGTTTGTGAGTCTCACACAATGGGGGAGATTGACAGTCTGTGAAATGGAAGTCAGCTTGTTCCCACTCCACACTGTCTCCTACACGGCCCCCCAGCCGAAGCTGTGAGGTAGAGAAGTCCGAGAGCAAACAAGTGCCATCATATCAGAGGAAAGTGAACAGAGATCAAGAAAAATGATGAAGGGACTCAGAGAACTGATTTTTGAGAAAAAAATCAAGATCAACAAGTGTGCATTTGGACATACAGCCAAGGAGGCATATGGTAGCGGGTGGTCAAAAGGGGCCCATAAGACACTGCTGAGATGGTGTTCACTCTCTGGGAGTGTGGGGCCATTCCCGTGGTCTCTGAAGAGAGCTTTCCTCTGAGAAGCAGTGCCAATCCTGGCCACTGCAAGTGATGGTGACTCAAGTGGCCAGGAGCTTCTTGGTGGCAGAATTTGGTGGCATGAAGAAGTGGACAAGATGACCACACTTGTGGTTTGTTTATTTCCACTGTGATTTCCGGAAACTAGACACCCCACGTTTGGTGGCAGTTACAATTCTAGCCAGGCTCCTGTTTTCATGTGGGTGTCATGCAAACCACTTCAGACCACATAGCTAGAATTAAGGAATGGGGAATATCTATAGTCTACAATTATATCTCTGCCCTTAACATGAATGCATACATATATTAACACATCTGTTGTATAAATATACACTAAACAGATAGGCCCATGACGTACACATGTATGAATATATGTAAATATATCATTTGAATGTATTTAGTGATGAGCCATCATTTCTAAATCGAGGTGGATGATGATGGAACCCCTTTAGTGAATTACCTCTGTCCTCTGTTCTGGCAGTTTCCAGAAACGGCTCCTATGCCAAGTATGAATCATCTTTTTTCTGGCACTGAAAAAGCTATTTTCAGCGTAGCCACAGTGCAAGGTTATTATTCTTAAGGCTGCATTACAGGCATCAGAGGAAATGACATAATCCAAATCAATTCACAAAGAGTGGTGAGTGGACGAAGCTTCAGGCTACATCAGACCATCTATATATTCCTCTCCGAAGTCACAAAACTTCTTAACATAGTCCCTGAAGGAGAAAAATCTCTCTGAGGCTAAGTGGAGGATAACAGCCTGAGATATGCCCTGGTATGAAACTACCTTCATACATTTATCATAATAGTGCATGTATATAATACTAAACATAAAACAATATAACACACCCTTATTTATATATGTATGTGTGTAGTATATATGTATGTATATATGTATGCATATGCATATGCATATGTATATACTCAATATTTGGCTGCTATTTTTCACACTTTCAACATAGCACATGAGAACTTTTAATGACTGTGAAAAAGCATCACGGAAAAATGTTGACCTGTGCATTTGATGACAGCCTTCTATTCACTGTAAACTGTTACGTAGATTTACTTCCTTTGTTATTGAAGGAATGAAGGGGGCTAACATGCCACCTTTCCACTGTGTTAGGAATGAAAGAGAATTTGGACTCCACTGTTGTAACCCCTTGGAAAGGACTGAGTGGCTACGCTGTCGTTGGTGCCTGTGTCAAATGCATCAAAGCCCAAGTTTGACCTTGGACATACTCATGTCACTTTTTACAGATTTTCTTACCATATTGTTTGCTGTTTCTCCCAGTGAGTTGTTCTGCCCTGAGAAGATCTAAACATTATTGTTTGAAGTGAATAGTAACAAGACAAAACAAAGCAAAACAAGAACAGCTATTCTGATCTCAAGTGTCTTCTTCCTTAGGAGGTAAGCACAATAGTTATTTTGGAAATAAACAGAACTCGGGAGGCAGGTTGACATAGCTAAAGCAGGACTGCTGACTTTAGAGTTGGAGTTTCCGAACCTCTTTTGAAGCACTCACAGTTTGGTAGAGCTTCATGATTTCTGTTTTTCTGAAACATATTGACATGCAAGCTGTTAGGAAGACTTACCAATGGCTTGTACAGTCCTGAAAGTTTTCATTATATTTACATTCTCATTTGTCATTTCTTCTCTTACTCCTGCATTCCTCATCATCCTTTACACAGGACCTGGCAGAAGTAACCCCCTTTACTCATAAGCTGGTAATCTATACCAAGTCTTTTCTTACAAAATCATAGGCATGTAACACTGTAAATAACAAGGTCACACCCAAGCATGCTATACTACTTTAACAAGGGCGTTACTTCTGCCGGACCCCATATTTGCTTCTCTCCTTCCTCTACAGAATCTAAAGTGGAGACTAAGTGAATAGAATTTGCACAGAATTCGTAGATTAGGAGAAAATATTGATCCTATTTTCCTTTTCTCTAATTCCTCATGGCACATAACATCATTTCTCTGTTGTATTTGAAAATGAATTGTTTGTAATAACATCTTATACAGTTTATTTTTTTATGCACATATGTGTGTATGTATTCATTTGTTTTAACTATTTTGGAATAAGTTTTAGATTTACAAAAAAGGTGCCCAGATAAAGAGTTCCCGTCTCACCCAGCTTTCTGTACTATTATCATTTTATATAATTGTGCTATATTTGTCAAAACTAGAAAATTAACACTGGTATAATATTGTTAACTAAGCTACAGACTATTTGGATGCCACCAGTTTTTTCACTAATGTCCTTTTTCTATTCCCATATCTAATTCAGGTCACCACATTGAATTAATCCGTCATGTCTCTTTTGACTCCTCTAATCTGTGATAATTTCTTAGTCTTTCTTTTTCATAACCTTGACAGTTTTGAATATTACGAATATTACAGAATGTCCCTCAACTCTATTTCAAAGTGGGGTTAAGAGCTTTGGAAAAAAAACCAAAACACCAGAGAGGTGAATTGTACATCATATCAAGGAGCACATGAAACAATGTATTTTATCACAAGAGATGTTAATCTTGACTATTTGATCAACATGGTGTTGGCTAGGTTTCTCCACTGTAAAATTATTTTCCCTTTCCACAGTCTATCGTATGGAAGCAAGTCATTAAGCCTAGTCAACTTAAGAGGGAGGAATGAAGCTTCATCTCCCAGAAGGATGAATTACTACCTATATTATTGCAGATTCTTTAATAAGGAATACTTTTTTTGTTCTTCCTCATTTATGTATTTATATCAGTATGCACTCATGGATGTATATTCCATTGTTTGGGCTATAATCCAATATTACTGTTGTTTGCTCCTCAAATCATTTTAGTTTTGGCACCTAGAAACTCTTCGGGTTGATTGCTGTGTTTTTTGGATGTGGCCACTCTCCCCCCACTTTTTTTTTTAGTACTTCCTTACTTTTGTCACTACCACCCTGCAATGCCACAAGATGCCTGAGAGTCATCTTGTATTTCTTTGGCTCATGCCTACAGTAAGCAATCTCTCATGTGTCCAAGGATACTTGTTTTTGTTTTTGTCTGAGAATGGTGCTTAGAAACAGGGTTTGGATGCTGGGTGTGCTCATTGATACTGAGGTGTCACTGCTTCTAGGCTGTCTCAGGAGAAGGACTGGAATACATGTATACATATTAATCCTTGTATAAATACATATCTCTAATTATTTATATATATGCAGAAATAAATCATACTGATATTTCCTACTCCAAGCCAATGCCACAGGAATTATTTGAGTCTTTTCTCCACTTCTGCCTGATATTTGTAACTTGTTTCTCTAATATTGAGAAAGCTGGTTCCCATTATTTTCAATTTATTTACTTATTTGGTCAACCCTAGTATACATGTAGATAAAAAAAAATGGACCAACCACAGTAACCAACATGTAGTTCAACAGGTGAATGGATGTTGCATCCATACAATGGAACATACTTGGCAATAAAATGGTAATTGGTTTATGCAGCAACATGAAAGAATCTTATTTTGCTAAATCTAAGAAGGCAGAACTGAAAGGCTACACAGTAGGCAATTAATTCCATGTATATGAATGACATCATGGAAAAGTGAAAATTATTAGGATGTAAACAGATCAGTGGTTGCCAAGAAACTGGGGCAGCTGGGGTTAAAAATAAAGCAGACACGGGACTAGGGTGACAGCATTCTTTGGTATGGTATTGTGTTGGTAGATGCTAATACACAACTCTATGGGCTTGCTAAAATTGTGGAATTGTATGTAACAAATAGTAAGCCTTCCTATGTGCAAATTAAAAAAAGGAAAAATCAACCAAGATGTTGGGTATCTCAAGATGGAAAGGAGATTGTACCTAATTTTATCATAAATGGCTCAATAGAAGGGGGTGGGGAACCGATCTAAGTAACTTTGGAAAAATGGTGTTCCAACTGTAAACCTAAAGGAAAAAAAATAGCTATGTGCAAACAATGCCCACCCACTTTGCCTCACGGGATTTCATATATCCTCCATTATGAACTTTTTCTTTTTCTTCTTTTCTTTTTTTTTTTTTAAGATTTATTTTTATTGTTTTTGACAGAGGGAGAAAGAGAGAGATACAGAGAGAGACAGAGAGAAGGGTGAGGACCCAGAACAGTCTCCATAGTTGCACATCATCGGTTTTTCCACATAGTTTCATTCCACAGGTGGGTGCGGGGCTGCACAGGGCAGGAACTGGGCCGGGGTCTCACCCTGGTGAGAACTGAACTGGGGGCACTCCCCAGTTCATCATATGGGTCCACACGGATCCTCGGTCCCCAGGGCTGCAAAGTGAGCGCTTAACCCACTGAGCCATCCCGGCTTCCCCGAACTTTTTCTAAATAATACAAAACTTTAGTTCACTTTATTGTATACAGTTGAGTATCTAATATGAATATGTTTTATCTAACAGGCATCTGGTCCAATGAATCAAAGTTCACCTCTTTGAAGGAAAAAGGCCCTCCCAGCATCACACACGCCCTGGCTCTGTGGTCACCGTGTCATGTTTAAAGGAATTGCCACAGCAGTGCTCTGGCTGTCAGATGCCACCCCCTGGGCTTTTTGGAACCAGTGTGCCCCCACTTGTTTATATCTATTGGTAGTGGAGTGACTAGGGATGACTGGAAGGCACAGAGCTGATGGATGGGCCATGGTGTACCTCTCCATTAAGCAGAAGCCACTAATAAAGACAGACTTACTGGATGATTTGTAGGGTCTTAGCCACACAGAGATGTGCCTCACAGCTCTAGGAAACAAGTGGCATCCAGCTAGTACCAGTGGACAATGGGGCTCAACGTTTTCTTGTAAAAGGGGGAACATTTTAGTGGCCCCTTTGGCTTTGCAGAATGAAAACCGCAAGCACCTGACATAACACGTTTGCTTTACTTTCTGGCTTCGCTGCTCTGGCATGGCCCCTTACTTATGCCCTCCCCCACCAGGAAGCATGGGAAGGGCCAATGACGGGTTCAGCTTAGTTCCCCCAAGGCCCTTATGGGTCTGTGTGGATGGAATGGGAGGAGCAGAGATTAAGACACTGGGGGTGGGGAAGGGATGAACTGGCTTCTATGCCTCTCCTTTGCTGCCTTTTGAAAAGTCTCAACTAATGTGTCCCATGGAAAAGGGCACAGTGTGTGTCCTGAAAGTCTACAATGTGATCAGATGACATTAGCCCTCTCTTCTTCAGGGAGCTCCTCCAATCTCACTTCCTTTCTGACACCATCCTAATTAAGGGTCTGCTCAACACAGACACTTGTTTCTTTGGCTAACATCCGGCTGACACTAGCAGACGATGCCAGTATCTGATGTACTGCCCTCCACTTCTGGCTGTTCTGACTTTGTCTGCGTAGTAAACTCAGTGCCTACGCGTTCCTGAATCAGCCATCTCACAGCAAGGGCTCTGATGGTGGGCTCAGGCATCCACATTCTCAGGCCGCCTTACGCCAAATTCCAAGCCATCTCTAATATCTCTTCTTACTATTTATCACCCCCTAACACGCTACCTTTTTCTTATTCACTATTATCTCCCACCCACTAAAATGTAGGCTCTGTGAGCTCAGATATTTGGTGTACTTTCACCTCTCCTATATCCTCAGCTTGCAGAACAGCGATCTACAGAGTAAGCACTCCATAAATATTTATTGAATGTAATAAATCAATGATCTTTTCTAGAGAAATTTCCCTAAGGCAGAGGACAGGTCTATTTGGATCAGATTATATAAGCCCTTGAAACACATGGTCCTTTAATAAATGTTCTCAATGCTAAACAAGAGGATTTGACTTCCATTTGCAGTGGATGCTCAATATTGGAAGAGTAGACCTGTTGCTTCTTCTAATGTCAGGATGTATAGACACTTTGCTTTTCCTGTCCAGAACCTTTCTCCACAGTGAGACCTTCTGCAAAGTCCTCCACTGACTCTCGGGCAAAAAGGGATGTGGCAATCAAAGCCCATTAATTTTTTTTCCCCAGTCTTCAGATCAGGCTGCCATCTGGCTGCCCAGGACGTCTGATGTCAAGAAGAAGTCATGAGCCTGAGTTAACGTCAATATTGTTTGCAATACAGTTTTTCTTTCTTTCTTTTTTTGAATATTGGTGGCTAACAAATAATACATATTCATAAATGCTGATGAGGTGACAGATCTGATTTGACATGGTCTGAAGAGCAGCAGGACAAGTGTGGGTGGGAGGATGGATGGAAAGCCATAATGTACTGTTCCTTCCCTTGGGGACAGAAGTCCTATTCTGTGGGTCATTATTTATTTATTTATTTTTTTACAAAAGTCACATTTCCTGTAATGCAGCTAAAGTGAAGTTTCTAGTCTTTTTGACTTTTGTTGGACTAGGCTTTTATTATTAAAAAAAATATTTTTGCAAAGGGACCATACAACACCCGTTTCTGTAGTATTTAGCACATATAGGGCACTGTGTTAGGGGACAAAAATAGTCACACATGGGCCTGTCCTCCCAACCAAGAATTAAGTGTTGAATTTTACTTGGGGGCCAGCAAGAGTGAGAGCTCTGGGCACGGGCAGGTTCAGGGCTGTTGAGAGCCTGCTTCCTGGTTCGTCGAGGGCTGTCTTCTTGCTGGATCCTCCCATGGTGGAAGGAGTGAGCAAACTCTCTGTGGCCTCTTTTCTAAGAGCACTGATTCTAGTCGTGGGGCTTTGCTTGACAAAGTCCCCACCTCCAAGTGTCATCACAGTGAGGGAACAGGTTTCCACATAAGAATTTGGGGAGGTGGGGGAGGGACACAAACATTCAGTCTACAGCAGTGTCTTATTTCTCAAAATCAGTCAACCCACTCATATTAAGAATTTACCATTACTTACTCCATGCATCCATGATGATTTGCGTGTGTGCTCTGAACTTTCATTTTGGTAAATTTCATGCTAATTTTGCTTATACCAAGAGCCAGTCCCCCACGGTTAGTGCTTCTGTGTCATTCTTTCTCATTTTCATAATGAATGAGCTCTTTCCTTAATGGGATTGTTCTCGAATTCCACAAACTGCGAACTGACCATCCCATCTCCCTTTCCATGGTGATGTTTAATAACATATTGTCCTAGTCTCCAGGAGTAATGATTCCCTAGGCTGGTCCCCTACCCCATTAGTAAAGATGCCATTCCATAAAACCAGTGAAGGAAGTACCAATTGGCCGGGAGCAGGGGGCATGGAGTGGAAGCCCATGGGCCTTGCCCAATCCTCAGTCATTCACCTGTTCAAATAAGCACTGAGCGTCTTGCTCCTTCAGTAGAAAATCTCTTTCTACAAAGGCATGGCGATTGTGGCTTTCAAGTTCATTTTGGCTTCCTGTGATCACAAGTCTACTCTTGCAGAGAGCTGGAATACTAGCTCAAAACCTAGCTTGTCATCACGAATAACCTCAGTACTCCAAAATGAATCCACCTTCAACCTGAAATGGAAAGTGCCAAAAATATGCTCTGCTACAACATTCTGTTCTGCTTTGCAGCCTCATCTGGCTGAGCTTACTAATAGATATGGTTTAGCCACTGAGCATAGGAGTGTTTCAACAACAACAATAAAGGAATCTTTGTAAAGTCAGAATTAAACTTTACCCAAGAGATAAAGGAATTCACTGTCTGATTATTATTATTTTTTCTAAACAAGGAGACTCCATAAGCTTTGATAACGATTTTAGTTTTTCATGTTCTTCTTAGTTAGCAAATAATCCTTAAACTGAACCTAAATTCTTCTTGCCACAAAAGAAACTCATCTTCCCCCACCCCCTTTTTTTCTTAAACAGCTGCTAAACACTACTTATCCAGCAGCAATTAGCCTGAACTAATCTTCCAAGTCTCCTGAGAGGCCTCATTTTCCAGAGATCTGGGTGGGAATGCTAGGCAGGGTGGAAGGGCCAGAGGAGATTGGGGGTGGGGATGGGGGCAGCTTGAAAAATGGCAACTGCTTTCCTTTACAGGCTGACTGCATAGATGAAGAGAACTATGACCTAATTGTAAGAAATGTACAGAAACGTGTCCTTGCTTTTGCACACTGGTGTTTCTTAAACTATATTTGCTGAATTAGAATGTTTTTTAAAGCTCACTCGACTCTATTGCCTAGTTAAAAATTTACATCAGGGTCCTAGCATTTTAGAGGTAGGAGTAGTTGCCTTGGTCCCTATCTTGCTTTCATCTGAGCTTACAGATGAAGACAGAGGTCAAATGGACAGCAAAGGACTAACTCAGGGCTGTCTGGATGCTGAACACCTATGAGAAAGTTCTGGGCCTTGTTGGACTCCAAGGGGTAAACCTATAAGCACTTGGAATGCCCTGCCAGATACAATTATTCTTGTGTACCTGGGGACTTTGGGCTATGAGAGAGTCTGGGCTACCTATGTGATTGATGGTGGGGACCTTGGGCCATCTAGTGTCAGGCTGAGCTCTGGGGGGAAAGGGGCCTAGAGACTCATGTCGGCCACATGGGTGGTCAGTCATGTCAATGTGACTGACTCCCAATAAAATCTCTGGACACCAAGGCTCAGGTGAGCTTACCTGGTTGGCATAACCATGTCTTGTCGAACACGGTTAGCAGCGTGGCTCAAGAGAGCCGCCTCCCATGAAGTGCTCGCCCCAGCACCCTAGAGAGTAGATTTCTTTGTCCCTCAGTGAGACAGTAAGGCCCTCCAACAGTCCCAGCATGTGGGAGCGCTGCCTCAGATGCTGAATATCAGTGACTTCCATCTCTGACGCCTGTCTTCCTTATGGTCCCCTCTATGTCATACTAGTCAATCCCTTGGCACTCAATCTTATGTTAGAGTTCCTAATTCTTTATATTCCACTTTCTCTGTGTAAATTACAGTGTGGTTTTGCATCATGATTGGTCCCTGACTAATACATTCTGGTTTCTATGAGTCACAGCAAAGTAATTTGTATCAGGAGAATTAGGGCTTGCATAATTGCTTTTATTTATTTTTTTCCCATGAATTAAAGCAACCGTGTAATCTGTAACTTTTCCCCCCATTCTCTAAGCCTGCTATTAAAATTGCTACTCAGTGATACGTCAGATGTATTGGTATTCTACTACAGAGCTCTTTGCAGAGCACTCCTTCAAATCCCCAGCTCTCACTACACATAACACCAAAGCTAGGATGATACCACTGGCCCAACATCTTTGGAGAGCATTATATCAGGGAGAATATAAAGCTTTGGGCAAGTGATCTCATATCCATGTCCCTATCCTTTCATTACTTTCATCTAGAGTCTAAGACCAACTGTAAGACAACTTTTTGCTGTCCTGTCCATCTTCTGTCTCTGTGGGGATGTCATTCTGGGTTTCCTTTGAGCAAATATAAGGTGAAATAAAGGTGTCTAAATTCAACCTCCCTGAGTCTATACATGACAGGTCAGACATTTGAAAAATTTTCAAATTTCCTTGACATCAGTAATAAAGGTTTGGAGAGGAAATAGCAGGAATAATACGGCCACATTCTCTCAAGCATCCTATTGGTGAAATTATAAGACCTGTGCCTTAGAGACCTTATAAAACAGACTGAACTATAGTTATATCCCCAAGAAGGGAGACATAGATGACCTCTTCTAGACCGCATTAGAAATCTTAAATGACTTTGCATATTGTTTGTTTATAATATATGTGGTGATGTGAATAGATAGCTCATTTGATCAGATATTCTTTTAATTTGATCAGATAATGTACAGCCTTTATTTTATGGGGAGAAATTAATGCCAGTTTTTGGACATATTCCATAATTTACTACTCTAAACAGAATACATGGTTGTGTTATAATCACGTTATTCAAGAAATTACAGAGTATTAAATGTTTACTATTCCAGAAGTAATTTGAAGTACAGGCATATAGCCATATAAGGGAATGTGAATGACTTTGAAGTCAATTTCTTTACTGTTAGAGAGGCCAATATGATAATTAATTTCCTCTCTCTTAATCTGATTGACACTAGTTTAGGCTGATGGTATTTCTGGCACATAATCATGATTGGCTGTCTCTATAATAATCAATACAGACTTGTCAGTATACCTAAAAAAACCACAAGATTAGTTTACTTTTGCTGTGTAACAAATCACCACATCGATGGGCTTAAAACAACACCCATTTAGTAGCTCTCAGTTCTGTAGAAGTCTGGTACAGTGTGTCTGGGTTCTCTGTTCAAATACTCTCAAGGTATTCGCTGGAGTTTCTGCTTCCAAGTTCATTCTTGTTGTAGGCAGGACTTAGTTCCTTGTGGTTGGTTGTAGGACAGGGGCTCTCATTTCCTTGCTGACTTTCGGGCTCAGGCCTCTCAGCTCCAAGTGGCCATCCACAGTCCTCACCATCTTGAAGGCAATGACAATGCACCAGTCTTCTCTCGCTTCAAATCTGATCTACTTTTGTGACCAGCCAGAGAGAGCAATGTCTTAAAGGGCTCACGTGATTAGGTCAGACCAACCTGGATAATCCCCATGCTGTGCCGTATTATATTATCTGACCCACCTAATTCACATGCCTGAGGATTATGAAAGATGGAGTCAGCCTATATATAGCTTTGTCTATTTCTGTTTTGCTCTGTGTTGGTTTTATAGTTTGATCTATAGAAATGATATGTCAATATCTCCTTTCTAATTCTTGTAGGGAAAGCCCCTCAATTAAACACCTTAGATTCTTGCAACACAAGGCATGCTATTGGATTTTTTAAAAGTGAATTTTGAATGGAAGAACAGTCAGTGGACTTACAGGAAGTTAGGAATTTGAGTGGTGCCCCAATTTTCTCTCTTAAGATAAAATTGCTCCTAAGATGCAATATGTTATAAACTATATGTTTCTGTTAGATTTATCTATCTGTAATCAATTTTAGATGTCTGAGGATAAATGCAAGTTAAGAGCAAGCAGTGGTCATTTGCCAGTCACTGGTTCAGTGTTGTTAAAGAGCATGAGATATAAACATGTTGCTTATTTTCAGAATAAACTCATGGCTTCAGTTCTTCCACACTGTTGTTGCCTTTAATTAGATTTTCCTATCAGTCATCTCTGTGTATTATTCCATGTCCAGAAGTCCATATTAATAAAACGTCTGTCTACTTACAAGAATTTGGTGAAAAGTTTAATTTCAGGATGCTAACCCATCTGGCCTTGCCAACTGCAAAGTTACAGAAGGATGAGTTGACAGGAAAGGGAACACCATCTGTTTCTGAGAATTTAGTTGATCTCTGCATGATGAGCAGAAAGTCAATTGCAAGACTGAAGAGTCAGATAGTGAACAGAAAGTGAAGTTTATTGGACCTTTGATTTCCTATATGAGCAGTATTTTTCATAAGATGGATCATAACCAATGACCAGAAGGTTCATCTAATCACTTGGAAGAAATGATGCTCCATATATGTGCTTTTTCTTTCTTACTCTTTGGTAGTAACCAATTGTTAAAAGTTACTATATTCTTTCTGCCTCAACATATATTTATCCATAGCAAATAATGTATTTCACTCATAGTGTTGAAACGATCAGGCAATATACAACTCAACTTGAACCAGACGTCCAGGCTAGTTAGCTACATTGATCGTGGCACATCAATAATCCCAAAAGTCCCAAACTGTACTTTTACACAGTCAGGTCAGCATTCCACAGGAATAGACTTCAAGTCATAACCAGAACTCCATCCTACCTTTAGCCAACTAGCTAACAGATACCATCAGGAGATAGAGATGATGGCAACCCAAGACATTTATTCAGCAGAAGTACTTTGAAGTTCATGTCCTAGTAATGGTGACCCTGTTGGACTGTGACCATGAAGAATAGCACATCACTAAAATCACTGAGAATGGTCTGGTTACTGGATAAAACCAGGAGCAGCTGGAAGAGACAGTGGTGAGCAAAACCAATCCAACTGAACTTTTTAAAACCACTGACACCATCTTCATAGGCAGCACGTGGAGCTGATGACCGCTGGTCCTTTGCACTATCTCGTCTTTAGGCTTCTGTGACAGTTAAAATGATGTCTGCTCTTATTCTGCTTCTTTTCCCTTTGCATGCTCATCTCTTATACTGAATTTCCATTCACTTTTGACCATGTTAGTGATCTAATCCAGTCACTGCTTCAGATATAACCTACATACTGAATGGTACTTACATGTCTATTTTTGGTCTGGACTTTTCACCAGAACTACACCATCCTAATTTCACATTCTATAAGACATTTCTACTTCACAGTAAATATATCTCAGACTGAATCAACTTCCCTCCTATGCTAGGCCCTTTTCCAAGGTTTAATTGGTGCCAGGATTCTCTAAGTCAACAGGATTCTTCAGCAGAGGTTCCTGCCCATTTCATCCTCAAGGCCTTCTTTTATCTACCCAACCATCTTCCTGGAATTCATTAAAAAATATTTTCAAGGGAAGCCGGGATGGCTCAGTGGGTTAGGCGCTCACTTTGCAGCACCGGGGACCGGGGATCGAGTCCCGGCCCCAGCCCGTGTGGAACCATATGCTGAACTGGGAGCTCCCCCAGTTCAGTTCTCTCTCTCTGTCCCTGTATCTCTCTCTCTCCCTGTCAAAAATAAATAAATAAATAAATAAAAATATATTAAAATATATATATTTATAAAAAAAATGTTAGGGGAAAGCCGGGATGGCTCAGCGGGTTGAGCGCTCGCTTTGAGGCCCCGAGGACCGAGGATCGAATCCCGGCTCCGGCCCAGGCAGGACCCACATGCTGAACTGAGGAGTTCCCACAGTTCGGTTCTCTAGCTGTCTCTGTCTCTGTCTCTCTCTCTATCTGTCAAAAGTAAAATAGAAATAAATATGCACTGAAGATAAAATAATTACTCTC
>PVKE010007374.1:0-11108 GCA_004027555.1 Craseonycteris thonglongyai | reverse complement strand
CAAAAAAAAGATATAAAAAAAAAATGTTAAAAAAAATATTTTCAACAAAAAATTCATTTAAGTAATATTTTTTCATTCTTATTATTTGAGCCACAATTCTAAGTAAACACACTGTTATTGCACTGAATTCCAGCCAGAAACAGAGATTTTTTATGTTTATTCAGTCTGTACCTTAAGTATATATAGAATATATAGGCCAAATGGGAAGAAATTAAGTGCTCTATTATTATTTGAAAGCAATGTAACTATTAAAAAATAATAAAAACTAACAAGTTTAATACTTCTTTATCTTAGATGGGCGCTATATTTGTATGCCTAACTTCTTTACTAAAACTTGTGCTCAAAGAGCCACAAAATTGTATTAATGATTATTCATCCATAAATTTCAGTGGTTTCCTGGTGCTGACAGATGGAGAAATATGTACTCTGGTGGCCTCTGAAGTTTGGCAGTAGCTGTGTGTGATCTCATACAACAAAGATAGAACATTTTCCAGTTCTCTTGGCAGAAGATGATGAGGAGTGTAAAGGGAGACTAAGCTTCTAAGCAATATATTCTTCTAAAATCTTCTATAAGTATTTTGTAAGAAAATAGCACTTTTGAATGAAACCTGCCATGAACCTAAGGTACATATTGCTGTCAAACAAGGATATTCTAAGTGTATGACATGTGCCATGAAATACATGAACTTGAATAAAAAGCAAATTAATCATTTCTTAAACTAAGCCAAATCAATGTTCTGACATAATGTTTATAAATGTCATTCAGTCATTTACTTTTATTGCCTTGTTCTCTTAATCTAGCACTGAGGACTTGCCAAACACGGGTATTTTGATACCAACAATTTACTCAGAAACAGTTGTGTTTTTGTTTGTTTGTTTTTTTTGACAGAGGGAGAGAGATAGATAGAGAGATACAGAAACAGAGAGAAAACTTAACTGGGGGAACTCCCCAGTTCAGCATATGGGTCCGCAAGGGCCGGGGCCAGGATTCGATCCTTGGTCCCCAGCGCTGCAAAGTGAGCACTTAACCCACTGAGCCATCCTGGCTTTCCCAGAAACAGTTCTTTTTAATAGACCCTGAGGGAAGCCAGGGTGGCTCAGTGGGTTGAGTGCTCACTTTGAAGCCCCGGGGACTGAGGATTGAATCCTAGCCCTGGCCTATGTGGACCCATATGCTGAGCTGGGGAGTGTCCCCAGTTCAGTTCTCACCAGGGAGAGATCCTGGCCCAATTCCTGCCCTGCACAGCCCCATGCCCACCTATGGAATAAAGCTATGTGGAAAAACCAATGATGTGCAACTATGGAGACTGCTCTTGGCCCTCCTCCTTTTCTCTGTCTCTCTCTCTCTGTCAAAAACAATAAAAATAAATCTTAAAAAAAAAAAATAGACCCTGAATTATCAAGGTTAGAGTTGCATCTTCTATAATTTTGTAATTTAATTTGAAGTAGAAGAAACCTGGACAGCACCCTGGGACCCGTACCCAAATTAGAGCACGCTGAAATTATTAAAGGGCTTTCCTATAACCCCCATCTTTATATATATCGAGCTTTATTATACTAAAACCAATATACCAAGGATGGTGAATAGGTTTCACCTTGAATTTCAATTCCAATGGAAGAATGGCTGCTGGGAGAGCCACAAGGAGAAGGATTCTGAGCTCAGGTCAGCAGAAATGAGGATTGTGATTGTAATGTCTGCCATGAAGAAGGACTAGTAGAAACAACTAGAAGATGAAGGTCTGGAATCTAAGGATGTTTAGCAGAGATAAAAGAAATCTCAAGTGAGACATAGTATCTTAGTCACATGCCTGATGGGTAGTAATATGAAAATAGGAATCAACATTCTAAAGTACCAAATTACTACCAGTAAGTGAAATCACAAACTCCATACAATTAAGAACTTTTCATTCTAATTAGAAAAGTCCAAAATGGAACATATTCTCTCGATAGGGAAAGTTATCCACAAGACTTACAAGTGCTCAAGCTGGGGTATGGATATCTTAGGATGAATTCTAAGGTTTAGGAAGTTAGAACATATGATTTCTTAGGGATCTTACAACATGCCACCAAACCTGGAACAATAAAAAACTTTACCTTGTAGAACAGCATTATTCGTATTGAAATAAAAACAAAGAAAGATATCCAACCATTACAGATAAATATATTTACTATTTTCACTGAAATCTCACCCTAATCTGAGACAATCTCTGTACCCTTTGATAGCACATTAAAAAAGATATTTTCTATTTGAAATAAAAAAAAAATCACTTGAAGTTGGACAGCATCTTTTACATCTCAGAATTCAGGATTCTAATGTACGCACGTGGATATACTTGAACTAACAGTCTGGCTAAAATGAAACTTATCAAAAGCTTGTGTGCAATCAATTTGAAACCAATTGGTTGCCCTAGAAGGTTAGGTATATGATCTGTTATTGTCCCATCAGCCATCAGCATCTTTGCCACACAGTGAAGGAAGATGGGGGGAAACTCACACAAGCAGAGATGAAAGGTGTGTATTCGGAAGAAAGAAGCCTTCTTGATTATGCTGTGGACTTCCTGAAGTCTTTAACGCTCCCTCTAGCCCACCTTCACTCTGGCATCTGGGACAGACTGTAGATGGATGGTGGTCTCATCAGGAGAAGCACACACATATATCTTGTGGGTTGATTTTTTTATTTGCCAGCTCAAGAGGAGCAGGGAGATTTATTTTGAAGGATAGTGATGAAGGTGGGGAGGTGCTAGTTAGACTGCAGTTTCTGTTCCCAATATGTTATTCTCACCTTTTTCTTGTCTTGATGCTGAGTTGCACTCTTTCCTTTCACTCATTTTTCTTCAAAGGGGGGACGTGTTGGTATAATAAGCCAGTCTTGAGAGAGAATGGCAGTGAAGATATGGGAGCATAGAATTTCTGTGTGCCATTTTTGTTGAGATATTTTAAATGTTTTAATTATATTCTACATTTTTATCATACACAGATATATGTACTTAGACACAATCATATACTATCTGAAATCATTGTCTTCTTCATTCCATCAGAAGACTCCATGTTTCATTTCTTGCTGTCTTTCTCTTGTTCTGCCTTAAAAGAATGAAATAATTCATTACAAGGAGAAAAATAACTTCCTGCCTTCATAACAATGGCATAAGAAAATGGGCTGGCTTTGCTAGACATTATAAAACACAGCAGAAGAGATCACCATCACCACTCTGGTCTGAGCCAAGGGATGGAATTAATCACTAAAAGGAAGGAGCAGGTTGGCATGTTCTTGGTCTCCAGAATGCTGTCTCCTGCCCAGGAGAAAAAGGCAGGGCACTGAAGGACTGTTAATAAACATCATTCTAATGCAACAACTAAGCACCTCTGAGCTGCAGACTCATTAGACCAGTCTCATCCTAATTTTTTGGTTTACCATATGACACCGGTGTAGTTACTTATCCTGTCTTAATTTCCTCATCTCAATATGGGGAAAATAAATTCAAACCTCACATGACTTTGGAAATACCTTAATTAGAAGAATGATGAAGTTCACCATGCAAATATTAATAATGTTTAAGTATTGAATGGTACTTTCAGTGTATATATTGCATATGAGGGCCGGATGGATAAGTACACCCAAATGCATGTTGAATATCTAAAATCAACCGTAGATGGTCAAAATTTAGTGAGACAAATTATTGATGATATAGGTGGTTGTTATTCACTTTCTGATTTACCCTTAAGGTTTGCATCTTTCTGCCAAGGCTTGTCTTTTGTTTTTCTGATTTCTACAGAAGAATATTATCAAAATATAGGACCTGGTATAATTTTATAACTGTAAAGTGTTCTTACTTGTTACTTGTATTTGTAAAATTTGAGTTATAAGAGCTAAAATAAAATTTTAATTATCTCGGGTGTTTACCTCATGAGATCAGTCTTTTCATTTTGTGTATACATGAAATTTACATGTCTTCATTTTATGGTACAAGAAATCCCATGTGAAAAGATAGGTATATGCCAAATTTTCTTTTTTTAGGCAATTAGAAATTGCAAATGCATATGTGTGTGTGTGTATGATTATCTGAAATTACTGCTATATTATCTAATCATGGTTAGTCTCCAGAGCAGTTTACAAAAACCTATCCAACTCATATCCTCCTTTCTCTAGAATAGGAATGAAATTTTAGAAACAAACTACCACATATTATAGTATTTCTATGAGAAGAAAATGAGTTCAGAGACTCAATGTGAGACAATAGAAAGAGATCTTGGAGCTGATCCACTCCCATCTTCACTCTAATCAAGATGCATGGCTGCTATAGCCCCTAGGAGGGCTGTGGCCAGAGGAGACACAGGACAGAAAGACCATCAGTGGGAGAGAAGGATGAGAGGGATGATGGGAAAATAGTGTGGAAAGTTGTAGCTGTCTTTGTTTCTAGCTGTCACCCTCTTTTCTTTTCAGTTATCCAGAGAGAGTACTCAGGCAATAATAACAATAATGATAAAATAATAACAAATTATTATTATTGTCATTATTTATTTAGCTTCCTGGATTATAGGATAGCCTTAAGTGATTTTAACATGCAGTCAGTCCTCTGAATGTATTATTATCCTAGGTTTAGAGAGGTTAAGAAATGTTGCCACGCACATGGTGAGGGACAGAGCCACCTGAAATACCCATTGCAGTTGCCAAAATTGCCAGCCAGGGAAAGAATGCAGCTCTGGTGGTACTTTGTATGGTTTTCACAATGTTTTTGTAATTGAAATCTTTGCCAACACCTGAAAATAGAAATTTTCATGGAAATACACCCAGCTTCTCTTAAAGCATTGACAGTTTGAAGTCACTGGGCCTGCCTTCTCCCAGGTAAACCAGGGGGAGCTGAGGAGTGGCTGCCATCTTCAGGGAGAATGGGCCCTCCTCGGGGTTTCTGGTTTTGTTTTCTCCACCCCTACCCCCATGTCCGGGCACTCTTACTGCACTAACTATAAATCAAGTAAAACATACATATAGGAAGGTGCATAATTCATGAAAAATACAGTTCATTAAATTCTCACAGGTGAGACATAAGTGGATCCATAATCTGTATCAGTAAATAGAACATTACCACAACCTACATCCCCAGAAAACCCGTCATGCTCCTTTATAGTCACTATGGCCTCATCCTGAATCACCAGAGATTAGTTTCATCTATTATTACTTTTAAAAGACTAATTTAGTTGTATCTATGTTGTGTATCTGTTGGCTATTTCTCAACATTATATTGATGGGATTCTTCTATGTTGTTGACAGAGTGCTAGTAGTAGAAGTATTGTTGTAGTAGTTGTAGTACTTAATTTTTGTTGCATTGTTGGAGGAGGTCATGAAGAGGGAGTGATTTTTGTTGTAGTGTTGGAGGAGATCATGGAGAGGGAGTGACTGTTGAATCAAGAGCTAGACTCAGGCAACTGGAGACTCCTTAATCCCATCCTTGCCCTTGGAACATACAGTCTGCCTGCCATTCCTTCGGTGGGAGCTGTTCCAAGGACATACCCTTGAGAGAATAAGGCGTTGTTGAGATAGTTTGTTGAGATAGGACTGTGTAGGTGATTGAACCCAGTTAAGGCCTCATATACTTTTAAGATTCTGGCAGGCATGTATGGAGATCTACCCATCTTGTGGTTAACCAAGATAAGCCGCATACATTTCCTTGCTTATTAAGCCTGCCACCTACCAATCTGGAGTGGTCCACCTATTTCTTTGGTCTCTCCTCAACCTCTGTATGTGGGGCCAGTTTGTGAACAACAGTATTCTACTTTATGATTATACTACAATTAATATATCATTTCTACTATTGGTAGCTACGTGGGTGGTTTCTATTTGTGGACGGTTACAAATAGTATTTCCATTAGTTTTCTTGTATTTGTCTCTCAGTGAGCATATATACACATCTCTCTTAGATCTATATATAAGAGAATTACTGCATCATAGGATATATACATGTTAAGTTTTGGTGGCTACATCTACATTTTCCAAATTATAACGATTTATATTCATACCAAGTTATTGGATGAGAGTTACAGTAGTACCATGCCTTATTTCCATTCTTTGAAATTTGTACCTATTCTAATGAGTTCGTACTAGTATTTCACTATGTTTTTAAAAACAATTTCATAGGATTATAATAAACATACCATAAAATTCACTCATTACCCAAAGTAATCTACAGATTCAATGCAATCCATATCAAAATACCAATGGCATTTTTCATAGAAGTAGAACAAAATTTTAGAACAAATCCTAAATTTTGTGTGGAACCACAAAAGATCTTGAATAGCCAAAGCAATCTTGAGAAAGAAAAAAGTTGAAGGTGTCACACTTCCTGTCTTCAAACTATATTACAAAGCTATATCATAAGCAAAACATGATATTGGCATAAAAACAGACACACAGGTTAATTCAACAGAATAGAGAGCCCAGGAATAAGCTCATGGACATGTGGCCAACTAATTTATGACAAAGAAGCCAAGACTATACAATGGGAAAAGACAGTCTCTTCATTATGTGATACTGAAAAACTAGACAGACATATGCAAAAGAAGGAAACTAGGGATGCTGGGATAGCTCAGTGTTTGAGCACATGCCTTGCAATCATGAGGTCCAGGGTTCAATTCCTGGCCCATGCAAACCCGTATGTTGAACTGTAGCACAAGTGGTAACCACAGAGATGGCTCAATGGAGAAGATTCTCACCTCCCATGTGGGAGGCCCCCAGTTTGATTCCTGCCCCACGTGGCCCCACATCCACCTGTGTGGAATGAAACCATGTCACAATGAATGATGTACAACTATTGAGACTGCTCTGTGCTCTGGGCACACCCTCTTCTCTCTTCTCTTCTCTTCTCTTCTCTTCTCTCTCTCTCTCTCTCTCTCTCTCTCTCTCTCTCTCTCTCTCTCTCCTTCTCAAACAGTAAAATAAATCTAAAAAAAGAAAAGAAAAGAATGAAACTTGATCACTATAATGCATCACACAAAAAATAACTCTACTGGATTAAAGACTTCAATGTAAGATGTAAAACCATAAAATTCCTAGAATAAAACACAATTGGCAAGCTCCTTGATATAATCCTTGGCAATAATTTTTTGGATATGACTCCAAAAGCAAAGGCAACAAAAGCGATAATAAACAAGTGAGACTATGTTATACTAAAAAGCTCTGCACAGCAAAGGAAACCATCAACAAGATGAAAAGAAAACCTATTGTATTAGACAAAATATTTGCAAATGATATATCGATAAGTGGTCAATATCTAAAATATATAAAGAACCCATTCAACTCAATAGCAAAAAGACAAATAATTCTATTAAAAAATGGGCAGAGGCTCTGAAATATATGTTTTCCCAAGAAGACATACAGATGACCACCCGCATATGAAAGATGCTCAGCATCACTAATCAGGGAGATGCAAATCAAAACCACAATGACATATTACCTCATACCTGTCAGAATGACTATTATCAAGAAGATGAGAGCTACCAAGTGTTGGTGAAGGTGTGAAGAAAAGAGAACCCTTGTGCATTGTTGGTGGGATTGTAAATTGGTGTAGTTACTATAGAAAACCGTATGGGGTTTCTCAAAAAATTAAAAATAGAACTATCATATGACCATATATAGCTTATATATGGAAGCAATCTAAGTGTCCATCAATAGACAATTGGATAAAGAAGGTGGTACATATATACAATGGAATATAACTCAACCACACACACACACACACACACACACACAAAAGAATGAACTGTTACCACTTGCATTGACATGGATGGACATAGAGGGTATTATGTTAAGTGAAATAAGCAGACAGAGAAAGAAAAATACTACATGGTTTCAGTTATATGTAGGATTAAAAAAAAAATTGAACAAACAAAACAGAAACAAACTCATAGATAAAGAGAACATTTTGATGGTTGCCAGATGGGAGAATGAGTAGTCATGGGGATGTAACATACAGCATGAAAAATATAGTCAATAATATTGTAATAACTATGCATGGTGTCAGGTGGGTACTAGACTTATTGGGGTGCTCCCTTCATAAGGTATATAAATGTCTATTCACATGTTGCACACCTGAAGATAATATAATATGGTATGTTAACTGTGATTGAAAAATAAAAAAATTATTAAAAAAGAACGTAATCTTGATTTTACACCACAATAATATATTGTATAAATAAGGATAATTACTAAAAAATGTACAAACATGAAAGGCTATTTACCAAAGGCACACTTTCCACAAGCTGCAGCCATAATCTGAGCTCAGGATAAACCAACTTAGTGTATATAAAAACCCACATTCAAAATCACCTGTGATATAACTATAAATTAATGAGACTAGTTAAAAATAACATTCCACAGAATAATGGTGTCTTCATAGGCATTATCTTAGGATGCTATCTGCTATTTCATAGTTTCTATTTCTTGAAAAAAATTTGGAACTTCCTTAGCATTTATTCAACAGATATTTTACTCCATGCCGGGTGCTCTGCTAGATATTGGACAGAGGACATTTATCAAAAGAGACAGTATTTGCCCTCAAGGAAATTAGAGAGCAATGGGGAAGAAAGACATTACCTGATTAACTACAAGAGGTTGATGAGTGTTTGATATCAGAAAAACTGGAAAGTCCAATTCTGAATGATCTCAAAGTATATGCCTTTAAATATCCATAGAACTGGTGAATAAGATAGGTGATAAAATTATCATAGTTTTAGTAAAACACTAGGTATCACTAATTTTCTTGAGTGGCTCATATTGAGAATGTATGAAAAAATTGTATATACGGTAACGTAGTTATACTTTCCAGAAGAAACAGACTAGCTGTTTTCCCCAATTATATTCTCTAATAATATTCCATATCTCACTCCTCTCTCTCTTCAGTGCAAACACATTTCTGACTCATCTGGACACCTGTATAGTTATCAGGAGTTTGTGTGTATTCATGTGTTTGTGTTTGTGCATGTGTGTGTGTATGGTGAAGAAGAGCAACAGCACATAGATTGGCTATAGAGCACCTGAAACTTTCAAGAGCTTGGGTCAGTGAGAGATAAAACTAGCATTCTCAACAATGAAATAAATACTTAGTGGTTCCCAAGAATATACCAACAGCAGGAATTATTTTTCTTTGATATAATTAGAAGAGAAGGAGATAGAGAGTGAGAAAAAGGGAGGGAAAGAGGGAGGGAGGAAGGGAGGGAGGAAGGAAGGAAGGAAAGAAGAAAGGAAGGAAGGAAGGAAGGAAGGAAGGAAGGAAGGAAGGAAGGAAAAAAGTTAGGAATTGTCTTACAAGCTTGTGCTAAGGTCAAAATCAACAAATATTTACCCAGCATCTATAAAGTAACTAATAGGTTGCTAATTGCTATTAAAGATTAAAAGGGCTAGAAGGCATATTCTAAAATTTCAGTCTAATGAGCCCAACACTTGTTTCTCGTGCAGAAAGCAGAAAGTGAACACGCTGTTCTGGGTGCAATCCTAGTAACCAGGCTACCTTGTCGCAGCACAGACATTTTTGAGATGCTTGTGCTTCTGCTCCCAAACTCACTGATCCATGTCTGTGTCTCAAGATCAGTGTACTGAGGAGGGTTTCTAATCGGTCTAATGAGTTACTATTACCCTCGCTACAAAGCTGTAAAGTAAGCCATTTTGTACCATTCATACTTCAAACCATTCATCATTCCTACTTACATGATGGCTGCCCTTAACTGGGGGACCCAACACTGGACTGACCATTTGTGACTAAAATGATGGTGTCTGAATATGGTCACTTCAGGGGAACCATTTAAGGTACTTTTGTTCACCAGGGGTTATGGCTGTGACAGACATCCTCAGAGGTACAAGACCCACTATTCACACACTACATGAAACTAGTTGGCCATAAAATATCATTTATTGAACCATAAGTTGTATAATTTAATTGAATTTTCTATAGGATCCTCATTTGTGTTTTCCTGTTAGAATTGCAGAGTTTTTGAATGAACCACAGACGGTTCCCATTTCTTCACTGGAGAGAGAGAGAGAAAAAAACAAAAAACAAACAAACAAACAAACAAACAAACAAAAAACACTTCCAAGGCTAAGACACTTGTGCTAAGGTTACTTGTCAACCATAAAAGTAGGATTCCGGGCAGTGGGTCTTCTAGTCTACAATCACTTCACACCTTAACCTCATTTTTACATTTTGTCTTCTTTTATTTTCTAAAATGAAAACAGTACAGTGAAAGAAGATATTTTCTAAAAACAAAACAACAAAATGAGACAAGAAAAAGAACCCAATAACCTAAGAGTTCTCAATTCTTTATGTAAATCTTCCTCATTTACAGTTAGCTCAGTTAAAAGTCTGGGAGGCCACACCCCTCAATTGACTCATTTCTAACAGTGCTGGAATTACCCTATTCTCTGATCTGTCTACACCATGGCAGATCCTGATCAACAATGTTGATCATGTGTGCAATGAAACACATACGAGTGGAATGCTCACCTGCCTCAGCCATGGAGAAACAGAGAACGTCTTAGGAATGTGTTTTGTTACATCACCTTCAGTCAAAGGAAAATTTTACCAAGAGAAAGATACTAAAGATATCTTGATTTTTGTTTTGATTTTTTGCAAATTCACTATGATGACACTGAAAAGGGTTATAAATACTCATAGTGACAAACTGAATGACAATGTTTAACAATTTTTCATGTTGAATAAAAATTTAATCCCCAATGGACATATATCATATGTGCCTGATTACTACTTTCCACTCATATAACTTCTTTTTTTCTTACACAGTTATTAAGTCCTTATTTCCTCTAAAAAAGACAATGGAATTTCACCCCTTTCCCAGTTCAGGTGCTGACCAAACTTATTTTTAATTTTCATTTCTTTTCTCAGCTATCTGAGTAATTCATATGCCAAATACCTATGAAGGAAAAAAAAAGGAAATTGTTTTCACTGCAAAATAAATAATTTAATTAAGATGCATCTATCTGGCCTCAAAATTGAACTACTTTTTAGCAGAAAGATAACTTGTACTAAAGAGCCTCACAAAGAAGAATTTGAGGAAACTGAGAAGCACAGGATGCAAGAAAGCTCACACCAGTCGGACTAACC
>PVKE010007373.1:0-50948 GCA_004027555.1 Craseonycteris thonglongyai | reverse complement strand
TGCCATTTTACATAAAGTGGTCAGGAAAGATTCCCAGTGATAAAGTGATGTATCCTCAAAGAGAAAAAAAGTATGTGAGAGACCTAGCTAAGGAACTACTGAGGGAGGTGTGCTCTGGGAGCAAGAAGGGTAGATACAAAGGCCCTGAGCAAGAGGTGCTTTTGATCCTTAGGAGCAGTGAAGAAGGCAGTGTGGCTACAGGGGTAAATTAGTGGAAGCTGAAACCTGGGAGGTAGCAAGGGACAGACAGCAAGAGTCTTGAAAGCCATTTTAAATATCTTGGTACTATAGTGGTAACAGATGATATTTGAGCAGAAGAATGATAATCATCTGACTTAGATTTTAAAAGGACCTTCCTTAGTTTAAAAAAAGAAAAAATGACTGAAGGAAAACTGGGAGAGCAGTTGGGATGCTGTCGCTGTAATTCAGGAAAGAAAGGTGGCTTGGACAACGATTATAGCAACAGGTAGTAACAAGTGGTCAAACTCTTAAAGATAATTTTAGTATGAGAAACTTAGCATGAAAAGATAACATTTCACATTTATGTCAATGAATCCACAACAACTTTTTTTCCTTAAGGGAAAGGTTTCCTGTATTCTTATTTTCCACACTCCTCTGTCAACCTAGTGCACTATAGTGGCTGAATTATCTATAATTTTACCTTTTTTTTTTTTATTTTTAAGATTTACTTTTATTGTTTCTGACAGAGAGACAGAGAGAGATGGCGGGTGGGGGTGGGGAGCAGTCACCATAGTTATACATCATTTGTTTTCAATATAGTTTCACTCCATAGGTGAGCACTGGTTCTATGCAAAGTGGGAACTGGGGGTCTTCCGCATGGGAGGCACGGCCCTGTGAGCTGGGGGCCTCCTATATGGGAAGCACACCTGGGGTTGGAGACAAACTGGGAGCCTCCCACATGGGAAGCTCGCCCTGGCGAGAACTGAGCTGGGGCACACCCAGTTCAGCATATGGGTCCGCATGGGTTGGGGCTGGGATTCAATCCTCGAACCCCAGGGCTGCAAATGAGTGCTCAATCTGCTGAGCCATCCCAGCCACCCACCCTCTTTATAAACAAATTTACTCTTATTATTGTGTATAACTAAGGGTTGGATAAATAATGGGGGGGGGGGTGTGGACAGGGAGGATAGGACAAATAATTCATTTTCTTATACAAAGAAAGCAAGTTAACATGCAATTGATGATTGAAATAGGCAGAGTCAGAGAAAGTTGTATGTAGTAGGAAGTCATTACTAGATGATGTTCCCAATTATAGATAACCTTAAATAATGGCTTCACAGTATCTATTTTTATTATTTTAATTTAATATAAAAAGCATTTCCTGGATACTGCATTATGTGCTTAGAGGGCAGCAAATACTCAACAGATAAATATTTAAAAGTCACTTTTTTACAAAGGTCAAAGTTATCTTTTGACTATCAGCACCTTGAAGACAGGATACAGGGTCCATGCTTTATTGATACTTAGATCCCTAAAGCCTAAAAGAGTTCTTTACATATCATAAGCACTTAATATATATTTATTGACTTTAACACAACAGATTCCTATTTCTCACTGAAGATCTACTAAATGAATCCTACATTGACAGCAAAGAGTTCCCAATTCTCATATTACTGTTTTTTTGAAATTTATAAATATCTTTGGTGATGCTGGAAAAGATATGGATAATTTGATTTCAAAGGTAAAGTTTTATAGTTTAAAAAATTATCAAGCACATGTCAGAAAATTTAAGAGTATTACTTATTTATTAAGTATTAATTATTTCCAAATATTAGCCACCATAAAGCTAAAAAGGGAACTAAATAAGAACCATAAGTATTCACTTAGATTTACAGAGATAACATTGAAAAGTGACTTTTTCTAGTCATGGGGTGAGAGAGTCTCTTAAGTTCTGTATAAAGCTTTTACGTTTAGAGAGAGACATGCCACGTTATAACAGAATCTATTTCACAATCATACTTGGGTTGGAACTAATTCTCAAGCTACTAGGAACTACCTTTTAGCCTTGGGTTCTATTAGAAAGTTGAGCCACGGGAAAGCTGGGATGGCCCAGCGGGTTGAGCGCTCGCTTTGAAGCCCTGGGGACCGAAGATCGAGTCCCGGCCCCAGCCCATGCGGACCCACATGCTGAGCTGAGATGTGCCCCAGTTCAGTTCTTGCCGGGACCTATGCAAGAGGCTCCAGGCCCAGTTCCTGCCCTGCACAGCCCCGTGCCCACTGTGAAGTGAAACTACATATGGAAAACTAATGTCAACTGTGGAGATTGCTCTGGGCCCTCCCCCTTCTCTCTGTCTCTTTCTGTCTCTGTTTATCTCTGTCAAAAATCAATAAAATAATTGAGCCAGGATAAAATATGGTGATTGGTAAAAATATTACAGTAGGGCTATTTATATCAAAGTCAAATTATTTAAATACTTTATACCCCAATAGTTTCAAATAAACATTTACTAATATATTTATAGGATTACTTCTGATGTTATAAATGACCCTTAATATGATTACCTAATGTGACATTTAAATCCTAGAAAAATTGTGATGTCATAGCACCCACTTTATACACTGAGGCTCTTCCACTTTTCCAGTCAAGTACATTTTAGAATAAGGTAAATTAAAGTTTTGGGAAGTGTCTGTCCATACAATAAGCTCTGGCTCTGTGCCCAAGAAAGAACCAATGAATACTGGGTAATGGATCTTTAAAGAAAACAAAACAAGGGATGCCAGGATGGTTCATTGGTTGAGTGCTTGCCTTGCAATTGCGAGGTCCGTGGTTTGATTCCCAGCCCTGGCCCATTCAAACCCATGTGCTAAACTGTGGCACAATGGGTAACCACTGGGATGGCTCATGGTGAAGATTCCCGCTGCCCAGGCAGGAGGCGCCTGGTTCAGTTCCAGCCCCACATGGCTCCACATCCATCTATGTGGAATGGAACCATATCACAACTAATAAGGTACAACTATAGAGACTTCTGTGGGTTCCTTCCTATACTACCTGTTCTCTCAAACAATAAAATAAATCTTTAAAAACAAAACAAAACAACAAAAAAACCTGAAAAACCACTAAGGAATGCACCTAAAATATATTTAATTTTGTTTCCCCCTGGATCTATTTTTCACAGAAACAACATTTATGAAGAATGCAAGAATATATCTAGTTTAGGCATATATTTTTGTTCTTTAAGTTTTTTGTTTTTTTTTAAGATTTATTTTATTGATTTTTGATAGAGAGAAACAGAGACAGGGAGAGACAGACAGAAAGGGGAGGGCCCAGAGCCATCTCCATAATTGATATTTGTTTTTCCATATAGTTTCACTCCACAGGTGGGCACAGGGCTGCCAGGGCAGGAACTGGGCCAGGAGCCTTCCACATAGGTCTCAGCAAGAACTGAACTGGGGCACACCCCAGTTCAGCATGTGGGTCCACATGGGCCAGGGCCGGGATTCGATCCTCAGTTCCCGGGGCTTCAAAGCGAGTGCTTAACCCGCTGAGCCATCCCAGCTTTCCCCTTGTTCTTTAAGTTTAATGCAGGGGTTGGCAAATTATGGCTGAGGGCCAAATAGGCCCACCACCTGAGTTTACAAATAAAATTTCACTGGAACACAGCCATGCTCATGCAGTTATGTATCATCGCGGCTACTTGAACAATCCAATAGCACAGTTGAATAGCTGTGACAGAGACTGGCCCACAAAGTCTAAACATATTTACTACAAAATCCGAACACAGCCATGCTCATGCAGTTATGTATCATCGCGGCTGCTTGAACAATCCAATAGCACAGTTGAATAGCTGTGACAGAGACTGGCCCACAAAGTCTAAACATATTTACTACAAAACCCTTTACACAAAAAGTTTGCTGACTCTTGGTCTAGCACATTGTGGAAGAGTAAAAATACAGGCTATGTGTAGTGAGAAGCAGGTTCTAACAAATTTCCCAAAAACATAATTTCTAGAACCAAATCATTTTTGAAAATTAATCAAATGTTGATTAATTATGTATTAATTGCAGCTAATAACAAAATGAAAACTTTGGTCAACACTTTAAAATCTGTTTAAAATCTATTCAATGAATATAAACACAGGGGAGAAATTAGAAAATGTCCTGGGACTAGCAGTATTTTCAAAATGCTTAAAAATCTAACTATATATTTATCAATACAGCATATATATCACAGTCCTCAAAATTATATATGATACAAGTACAAAATATGACTTTTCAAGGTGACATCATTACTGGATAAATGAAAGGAGTATCAGTGATGGCAAATTTTATGTTGGCAAATTAATTAGGATTTAAATGCCTATTCTAACTTTGAACGAAATGCGAAGGCCCAAACATCCCCAGTGATAAAATCTGGAATTTCTTAATTTATTCATTCTTTCCCATACTTGAAAAAATAATACTTAATTGTAATAGGTAAAAAACAAAACAAAACAAAAAAATTTCTGGTTCTATTGATGCTAAACACCTTGACAGTGGGCTTACACTCTAAAAACATTTATAGAATTCAACCATACATCCTTTAAAAACCTTATGAGTTATACACACACATACACAGACACATACACACACATATGTATTGGGTCACATCCTGTATCTGGTTTGTGAAGTCTCAAAAAGTTCAGGGGAAGCTAGGATGTCTCAGCTAGTTAAGTGCTTGCTTTGTAGCCCTCGGGACCAAGGATTGAATTCTGGCCCCAGCCTGTGTGGACACATATGCTGAACTGGGGCGTGCCTCCCATGTAGGAGGCCCCAGGCCGCTGCCTGCCTGGAATGACCCCCGCCCACCTGTGTGGAATGAAACCATGTCAAAAAACTGATGCCATACAACTATGGAGACTGCTCTGAGCCCTCCCCCTTCTCTCTCTCTCTGTTTCTCTGTCAAAAACAATAAAATAAATCTTAAAATACCAGCAGCTGAAGAGTTCAATAAATCTTAAAAGCCAGACCTAAAATTTAGCCATGTTCTTTCTTCTTTAAAAAGAAATAGATCAGAAAATAACAAATATCACTGTCATTGTACAACCACATCACATCAATACAAACAATAGGATGCACAGGACTCACTTACTGGTTATTCTTCCCTCTGCCTTTTTGACTTGAAATCAGATCAAAGACATTACTGGCTTGTCACAAAAATGAAACATCTTGGAACTATGGATTAAAAGCCTATTATCTACAATGATACAATTCTGACACTGTTCTGAACAGAAGTTACTGTTTGAATAAACAGTAGCTATTTCTTGTTAATGTATGAAGAAAATCTTTTACTCAGTGACCAAGCTGAAGATACATTTGGAATGGATTTTAGAACCATTCCCTTTATATACTAAGATTTTTCAGCTAGTCTGACCTATAAGGTCAGAAAAGGAATTGGCCACTTTGGAAATTTTATATCGCAGCAGCCTTCAAATAGAGACATCCAGGAATAAGAAACTTTTAAGTACCTCTATGCTTGTCTGCCAAAGGAGGTACGCAAACACCTATTCCAATTCATGTTCAAGAGTAGGAGGGTTCAACTCATGAAGTTCCACTGAAGCTGATGCCGGGAGTATATACTGTGTATTGCACAATCACTAGGATTTTTACTAGTCTTAAAGGCCTTGGATAACTGTCTATAATACACTGTTATCTTAGCTTCCTAGAGAGTTCCATAGGACACACCCTTTGAGAGTATTCTACTGGTACTCATCTTGCTATTTTATGGATAAAATGGCGGTAAGTTTCTCTATAGTTCAACTCTTGACCATTTTCTTACTGGTTTAGATAGCCAGCAATCTTTTAAATGGAAGTGTTCCAAATTATTTCTTTCTTCTAGCCCTAGAAAGTTGTATTTATCATCTCTTTCGATTTAAAAAAATTCTCAGTTTAGTGACCCTTAGAATTTAATATGCTGACCTTTTCTATTTAATAGTCTTACTAATTCTATTTAGTATGTACATGAAAGCGCTAGATCTTTGGACATGGTTTAGTGGTCTTTGTGGTTTGGGAACACATGAAGATATCACCAATCATCTCATGGGGTGCCCCTAAAATTTCAAATTTAATACTAAAAATGACTCAAAATTCACATTAATTTTAAAAAGCCTTCCCAACAAAATTAAATCCCATAAAATTTGGGGGAGAAAGGAAGGCATCATTTCTTTTCTTTTTAAAAAAGATTTGTATTTATTGTTTTTTGACAGAGACAGAGAGAGAGATAAAGAGAGAGAGAGAGAGAAAGGGGAGGGCCCAGAGTAGTCGCCATAATTACATGTCATTATTTTTTACATAGTTTTGTTCCACAGGTGGTGTGGGACTGCACAGGGCAGGAACTGGGCCAGGAACTTGGGGCTGTACAGGGCAGGAATGGGGCTGGGGCCTCCCACATAGGAGGCTCACCCCATTGAGAAACAAATTGGGGGCACATCCCAGTTCAGCATAAGGGTCCACATGGGCCCGGGCTGGGATTCGATCCTCGGATCCCAGGGCTGCAAGGCAAGTGCTCAACCTGCTGAGTCATCCCGGTATCCTCATCATTTCTAAATTGTAGGTAGTCCATTACCAATCCAAAGGCTACATACCTCTGTCTACAGCAAAGCAAGAAAAGGTGGAACGTAAGCTGCTTTGATTCATCTCAGAAACAATAAAATAACTTATGGTGAAAAAAAAATTGTTTTTACTTGATGGTAAAATACATTTTGAGAGTTTAACTAAAAAGAAAAGAAATTATCTGATAAACTAATATAATAATAGCCTCTGTAGGAAAATATATACACTACCAAAAACAGAGGACAAAGGACAGAGTAATATTTAATAAGGAAAACAAATAGATTTGTGTCATCAGACATTATATGGCACCGCAAACTAGTGGTATTGAAAATGAATAAGACATACTATTTTGATGCATAGTTAAGATTTGACATTCAAAAGATGTTTTCAAATGCTACTGAACTAGAACACAACTTTAGCAGTTTGGGTCTAAAGACATTCTTAAATTTGTCTAGGTGTTTACTTCCTGGGGGATAAAAATCTTAAAAGTGTCTTGCTTCTCTCTTACTTCAGAATTCTGCATCTTCTGCAACATATTAAAAAAAGAATCTACATTTGGAAATACTCACACCAAGTTAAGAAGTAAGAATAAAAATCAATAAAATTTCTCTTCATAGGAGAAACACTTCAGAGAGCCATAACGATGTTAATTCAAGAAATGATAAAAAAAAAAAGAAAGAAAGAAAGAAAGAAAGAAAGAAAAAAAAGCATAGACTTCTGATAGTTCCGAAAACAATAAATTATTAGTATGAATTCTAGGCAGCAGAATGATTCAAACATATTCCCTACTTTTGTAGGTTTCTTTTCTGAAAGTGAACACTTCCTAAAACAATAACAGAAGTTACAATTTACCACTCACTATGTGCCATGAATTACATTATATATGTAAGTTTAGGTAACATAATACTTTTTTTCTTTTACTATAATATTTATCCTTCCTTATGTTGTGAACAAAATTTGGTAAAAATGAAATGCTAAATTTCCTTTAAATTTCAGGCTGTAGTGGTAGGAACCAAAAACCAACAAACAAAACAAAAACAAAGAAAGAATGTTTACTGAATGTTTATGATACACCTGGCACAAGTTAGGCACACAACTCCCTCAAACTACCATTTGAAATAGGCATTGTATTTTCCTATTACAACTACCGGTAGATACTTGCCATTCACAGAACTTGACAGCAGTTTCTCAAGGCTATAAAATAAAAAGCAGCTGGGGTCAGATAAAACCCATCATCTACTTGACTGGGAAGTCTATGTTTTTCTGTGTTCTCCTTTCACATAGTGAGTGGTAGGTCCTCCAATAAAAAAGCTAGCTAAAAGTAAATTTGATCAACAAAAACATAACTGATAGAATAAACTATGTTTTAAATTTAATATACTAAATAAGACTTTATAAGTAAACTTAGATATATAATACATTTTAACATTCAAAATAGAAAGTGGTCTTTAATACCAAAATAGAAAGAAAATGTTTTTAAATATTAAATTAGGTTGTAATTTTGGCTCTATGTGTGATCTTGGGCAAGTTACTTAATATCTCTGAGTTTCAATTTCTTCATTTGTAAGAAAAGGATATTGGTTATTTTATAGATTTGCATGGTAAAGACTAAAGATTAAGATGACACAGATAATGGTTATGGATCCTCACACAGGTTAAGTCCTGCACCTCTAAGAGAGTGACACTGAGGCTGTGAAGGATGGTTAATAAACACAGCAAATGTTTTGATTTTTTTTACAAATTACTAAAAACAAAACAAAACTACACTGACCCCAATTCCTACCCAGTGTTACAAAACTCCCTTAAACATTGTATTTTAGTATTATGAAAAACAGCTGGTATACATACAAAGAACAAAGAGAAGGGGAGGGGAGGTTCAGGAACCCTATAAAGGAAGCAGAACACCCCACAAAGTCAAAGTATCACCCATCTTCAGAAAGACTCCCAGATAACCTTAACAAGTACAAATGCTTCCTGTTATCTGGCCATAAGAATACTTTACGCCCTTATCCAGGGTAGAACGCCATGACAGTTCATCCCTTTTCATATCTAGACTAATCTTAATGTTCCCCAATCCTCCTCTGGAGTGGAAGAGTGGGACAGCGATAAGAAAAGTACAAAGGTTGTGTCTTGGTATAGAATCCAGTAAAGCTATATCCTTCTAGATATGGCCTAAGCAGGTGTTCATTTTTTCACATGTCTATACCTTTTACCTGTTTGGTTCAATGTCCTTCTTCTTTAACTACTTGCCTGACTTGCCTGTGTCAGACACGGGCAGCCGTACCTTACCTAAATTGACTTGCCCGAGTGTAGCATGGGCATTGTAATCTTTTACGCTCCTGTGCTGATTTGGTCATGTTTTTCTGAATGATTCCTTCAAGAAGTCCTATATTTACTCAGCAGGTGTCACTAGCATACTATACACTTGTTATAGCAGGTGGTGATTTCTGTAACCTTATTCCTTTGTCTTCATTAGCACGACTAAATTTTCAATGATTTTAGTAGCATTCATCAGTTGTTTTCAAGAGACAAGTTGTTTTAGTGGTGTATTCCTCTGAAGAATTTTTGCCATTTACTGCATAATTTGTAATATCTATCTTCTACCTCTGATCTTATGGTAGAGTATTCTTTTTTTTGTCAGTTTATAGTATTTTTATCAATTAGATGCCCTTCTAAAATCTCATTTCAAGTCGAATTTTTTCTTATGTTAAACTATTATTTTCTTGTATAGTTTCCCGTTTTTTAAGAAAAGGCGATTGATATATAAGAATTCTAAGATTTTTTAATAAAAAAAATGTCTGATTTTCTGCAATTGTTTATTTTTCCTGGTCATAAACATATCAATAGAATGAAGAAATAAAAAAAAACCTGACATCTTCTGAGAGGAAAAAGTTAAAAAACCCATCAGGCAAGTGGTTAACAGATGAATTGCAACTCATCTTTCCAAACACAGCTCAAATGTCACCTTTTGAGGCCATTAGTGTATTTCAACGCAAGGTTAGTTCCACCTATCCAACATTTCTAGAGCACTTGTATACTTTGCTCGCCTCATTGCAATGTAGTTATTTCACTGAATGCTTATTTCTCATACTAGATGGTCACCTCCCTGAAGGAAATCATGGTATGTACACAAGGGCTGTCTGGAAAGTATCCAACCATGCAACCGTTCTCATTATATTGACCATGGCTAGATTTTTTCCGGATACCCCTTGTATGTTTGAACTCTTAATGTCCAAGCATCATTCTGCTGCTGTTGCTACAAAAGTCCACTTTGTTCAATATTTCAACCTGTACAGAGGAGTAGAAAATTTCATGTGCTTAAGAACACCATTTCTTCATCAGTAGGAAGAAAATTATGCCCACATGCTTTTTAGTTATGTCTTGAACATATCAGTTTTAAAACCCTTAGCATTTTCAACTTGAGAGGCATTTCAGATTTCCCACTCCACGTTTCCTAAGGGGTAACTGATGATTCTTGGGTCACACAACCAATCAGTAACTTGCCAGCAGATTTGAGCAGCTCATTCTCATAATGTTATTGACCATACTGCTCTAATGAAAGTCCTTATTGGACCTTCGTCTACAGAAAGAAATTACCATTCAGTTGTTTGGCAGAGGAGTAGAGAAACTAAAGCTTGCATTTATGATACCTAATATATCATGAATTACAAAAAGAAAAGGTCTAACTAACATTTTATGGTCAAATTATGTATATTATCACTGCCCTGCATGTATTAAGTAACTGTGCCTATTGTTACTATTATTATTATTATTATTATTATTATTATAGCAGTATAAGCAGTACTAACCTAGCTCTTTCACTGTATGTTTAGTAAAGGTAACATGTATTTTACAGAAGAGTAAAGATAAACTGGATAAGCAGCAAACTGAAATCTAAGATGTTATTGTCAAGTTTCTAATTTGGTTTGGGAAGTATAACATTCAAATGATCCCAAAATAATATATACATAATTCATTTTCATATTTTACCCATTTTTAAACAATTCACATTGTTAAAGGTCTATAAATTACATATATTTCAGGAAAAGAATTCAAACAGAAAACCATAACTTTAAATTTCCACTAAAAAGGTAAATAGGGTAACAATAAGTGCTCTTAAAAGTGTATTACTTTGGTATTATTTATCAAGGTGTCTGTTTTTAAAGTAAAAAAATATATATATATATTTTATATATATATAAAATATATTTAAAATGTGAAATTTCAACATAGAATTTAATCTAAAATATACTTTCAAATAATTAAAATGCATTTATTACTTATGAGCATTGTCTGGAAAAAATCCATCCATAATGAGAACAGTTACATGGCTACAAACTTTCTGGACAGCCCTCATATATATCCTTAATAGCACTGAATGTGTTTAAATACTATTTGCAGCATGGTTTCAAAGTAGTATGATCATGTTTGAAGCTGACATTAAATATAAACAAAATAATAAATTCTAAATACTGTAAAACTATCTAATAAATTCTAAATAAGATAGCTTGTAAAACAATATATATAAGTAAGCTTGGCTTGTGAAATTTCCTAATGGTTCAGAAAGAAATCAAGTTTCATCAGAATTCCCTGGCTTTCCTGCCTTCACTGTGGCTCATCCTGAACAAGTAGTGCATGCTAGTGACCTCCAGTGTCTACTCTTGTTCCAGGCTGTTCTGTCCATTTTGCCCCTTTGGTTTAAAAATGGAAGAACTATGAAACACCAAAAATATACTGTTTCATAAAATGGATCTCAGACTAAGAAATGAGATAAATTTCCATGTACTAATGTGGTATTTTTTTTAACTTGTGTAGTTCTACTAAATATTAGTACCGTAAGTAATTTAATTTTTATTACTCTCATAGAATTATAGCAATAAATTATAAGAAAATTACAGTTATATGTTTTAGCAGTTGTTGGTTTTAAATATGGTTTCTGATAATCTAGCAGAAATCATCTGTTATACTGTTGAACCACCTACCCCTCTGCACAGCACACAACTGTTAAAATGTAAATTGCCCAACTATTTTTAGCTGCTGCTGAAAAAAATTCCTGTCTTCAGGAATAATGATTTGAGGCATTGTGTTCATTTTGTTTATCAAGCAGCTATTCAGCCTCTAGCGGGCCCAAGTGCTTATGTAAGCAGAAGCTTTTAAGAATGCCTGCAGCTGCAACCCAACCTTCCAGGTAGGCTGCAGGTTCAGAGCACAGCTGCCCCAGACTACATAAAACTCAGATCCATCTGGAACTGAGTTTCAAAAAGGATTTCAAACTTGCATTTTCATGTATCACACGGAAGAGAAGGCGGGGAAAGAACATAGGAAAGAAGGAAAGCAAACAACCAAAAGATGATATCTCTACTCCATCCTTAATAAAAAATGAAAAGCTCAGACCCATGCTGCTCCTTCTAGATTCTACTTGCCAAGCTGGATATTCCTATTCAGTGTGTACTTCGATGAGCTGTGACTCATCCAGCAGCACCTGCGCCCATGTGTTAAGTACTGCCAAATAAAAGCTCAACATCAATTTACACAACAAAGAGATGTACCCTACAAGGCAAGGGGCTTCAATCCAGAAGCCCCACTCCCTATTTGTTCTAAGCAAGGAGAGAGGGAAAAAAATCTTCCCTCATTGCACCAGGGATTTTTAAATTGTAGGTGGATTTATGATGTAGGTTCATTTACAAATACTTTCATTCTTTAAAAGAATAAAGTATATTTAATAGCACAAACACCCCTACAGCATTAGATTATCATGGCCATTAATGACTGTTCACCAAACCGTACCAACCTCCTTCATGAAAGCTCTTTATTCTCAAAGGATACATTTTTGAGCAAAGAGGGATCAACAAACTAGTTGCTTGAAAGATTTCCTGACTCTAGGCTGGAAGTTAGAAAAGGCTTAATGAAGGCTTTAAAATCCACAAGGGCTTCACAATGAACATCTGACACGGTGATTTATGCATATTAATAACTTCAGTCCTACTGAGGCAAGCTGAGTCGAACATGTCCTACGAATCTTAATGTCTTTAGCTCCACTGGGATTATTACAAATGTAAATTTCTAAGATTCTCAGCTATTAATCTCTGTCTGTCCTCCTGTTCAGCAACATAATGACTAATTAAACATCAAAAGACCTATACAGGAGATCTTCTTTGACAGCTACCGGCCTAGTCCTCTTCCCAAGAGGGGAATTCAAATGACAGAGACATGGAGTAAAATCATATGAGTAAGGTACAAATCACTGCAGAGAAATCTAAAAACCTAAAATTACATGTGGATTTATCTTAATCAATGATTTCATTAAGCAATCAACAGTTACTCTGTGAAGTGTGCTTATTGACACCAATCGAACACATTCTTACAGCCAGAAAATACCGAATATTTGATATCAGTTTCTTTACCACAAAGTAAAAAAAAAAAAAAGGGTACTTACAGAAGAAGGCAAACCAGGAGGCACCTTTCTGACTTTCTTTGCTTGCAAAGGATCTGCATGTGAAAAACAGTGTATTTCATCAGCATTTATATTAGAAAAGACCAGACTTCAAATGCATAGGAAATAATTTTTCCTCCTAGTGCCTTTCTTGTTTTCCAATATTTAGGAGTAAGCAAGTGAAATATAGGGATGGGGACTCCTTCTTTCTTACTGGTTCTGGTACAGAACAGGTTTTCTGAATGAAGTGATTGGTATATTCAGAAATACATATCTCATAAGTCTGAGAAGATGACACCAAAAAAAGTAAAATAAGAAAGAAAACAACAAACCTCTAAGCATGTGTGAGGAAAGGGTATTAACATTTTTAAAGCACCTATTATGTTCCAGACTCTGCACTCGGACACTTTAAATCACTTATCGCTTTCATTTGCAGAGGGGCATTTGGTGCAACAGGTCATTTTCATAATATGACTCCTTAACAGAGACAGATTTAGTGTCCATATCACATTAAGAATTTGGTTTAAAGGAATATTAAAAAGACTAAAAGCTAATGCTATTCTACAAATTATGTTAAAAATTTGAAATAAAATTTAATAAGTGAAAAATTAATTTACAATGTCAGATATGCTACACAAACTCTTAGTCATTGTCACATCAAATGTTAACCAGTATTCTGTAATAATATTAACTTTAACAAATGTGTGGTTAAAACTGCAACTTCAGCACTACTTACTGTACAATTTATCCTTGGATGCTTATGTTTATTTCCAAGAAATAACTACACAGAGAAAGTATATTTCTTTCTAAGACATAAATAATTTATTAATATAAATGAGAATATGAGTATTTTCATATGCCTAACCAGCCTCACTTGGCATTTTAATTTTACTTATCTGTAAAATTTAAAAATTTAAATTTGTCCTTAGTATATTAAAAAAAGGTGGTAAGTACAGTTTTCCAATATTTCACAAATAACAGGCCAAATTCAGAATTTTTAAGAGGGGTTCACAATTAAGATGAGATATAAAGTACAATATTTTTGAAAATTGTAAAAATGGGAATTAAGAATAGTATTTTCCTGAATCACAAATGATATGACACAATAAAATATGTTTAAGAAAGAATAAAACCCATTTAAATTGGGGGTGGGAATCTTTACAGTAAATATCACAGGAGATTACAGAGCTAGAGGAGCACTTTATAAGTAGCATGTGGAAAAATTTTATACAATAAAAAGGGGATAACACATTCATTACTATCTAAGTTACTATCCCAACAGGCAGCCTATATTTTCCTAGAACAAAAGTGCCAAAGATAAAAACATCAGGCACACTCTATACTTAATAAAACTTACAGGTAAAATTTTTGATCTTTGTGAAACTTTGTTAGAACTTGACTCTTCACAACTAACATAGCATTCCTTGAGCAAAAGCCACACTCTAGCAAGAAGAGTCAAATGAACTGTTACTATTAGTTTGGAGCCAACCACTCTATTTTGGGATAATTACTAGGGTAGATGTTGCTATTAAATTTAGGACAATTTTTCTTGCCAGGTGAATAGCAAATTTTCTTTTATGTTTTTATCTCATCATTAGCTGCCACTTACATACACAATGCCAAATTTAAAATCATGAATTTGTAATTCACAGTTCACTTTTGGGAGGTTGCAAAGTATAACAGTTAAGCGAGTAAACTAGCTGGATTCAAATTTCAGCTTCACTGTACAGCAGCTGTGTGAGTGTGGGCAAGTTACTTAACGTCTTTGAGCTTCAGTTACCTAGGAAGGGAAAGGGGGACTAACAGCTCCTGGAGTTATTGTAACAAAGATAATTTATGAAAGATGCTCACGGCAGTGTCTACAGAGAGTGACAAAATAAATTTTAGCCATTATTAAGTTTATATTAAAATCTGGCAAAATGGGGATGCCAGGATGGCTCAGCAGGTTGAGTGCTCACTTTGCAGCCCCGGGGTCCAAGGATCAAATCCCAGCACTGGCCTGTGTGGACCCACTGGGTGGGTCCCCAGTTCAGTTCTTGCTGGGGCCCATGTGGGAGGCCTTCGGCCCAGTTCCAGCCCTGTGAAGTCCTGCATCCATGTGTGGAGTGAAACTATATCAAAAACTGATGATGTACAGCTGTGGACACTGCTCTGGGCCCTTCCCTTTGTCTGTCTGTCTGTCTCTCTTTCTCTGTCACAAACAAACAAACAGCAAAATGATTATCTATTGGATTTCTAGATACTATTTGTTTCTAAAGTATCTAAATAACTTGAGAAGATGCTCAGATTGATATAGATGATTTCTGAGGTCCTTTCAGCTCTGAGATTTTATAAATAACTGCAATGGCAAGAAGCACTGTCTAAGACTGAAAAATAACAATGGAGAATAGAATAATAATCCACTAAAAGGTATTCACACAGGACATGAGTGGGCCTTCATGGGTACCAAGCCTTGGCTAATAACTCATTTCACTTCCTCGGTCTTGGTTCTTCATTTGTAACATGAGGTTAATAATAAAATCTCATAGGGTTTTTGTAAAGATGTAGTGAGTATAGTACAATACCCAGCATGGTGAAGACAATAAATAGTATCTATCATTAGCATTATAAAAATTAAATAAGATTAATTTCTTGGGGGAAGCTGGGATGGCTCAGTGGGTTAAGCGCTCACTTTGCAGCCCCAGGGACCAAGGATTGAATCCCAGCCTCGGCACGTGTGGACCCATATGTGGACCCATATGCTGAACTGGGGTGTGCATCCCATGCAGAAGGCCCCCAGTTCAGTTCTTACTCTCCAGTTCAACCCCTGGCTCGAGGGGGTGTGCCTCCCATGTGGGAGGCGCCCAGCCCAATCCCTGCCCTGCACAGCCCCCAACCACCTGTGTGGAACAAAACCATGTCAAAATCTGATGACATACAAACATGGAGCCTACTCTGGGCCCTCCCCCTTCTCTCTGTCTCTCTCTGTTTTTCTCTGTCTGTCAAAAACAACAAAATAATCTTAAAAAAAAGATTAATTTCTGGAAAATCATATCAAACCCACCCCTGCCTTCTTAGTTATTTCGATAGTTCATTTTCTCTCTGAACTTTTAGTAATAGTAGTGCTTTTCATTACAGTAATGCATATGTTCACTTAACATATTAATAAGATATTTTCTAGATTAATACTAACACAACTAAACTCAAATGAATGCTCCTATCCTGACTAACTCATTTGGTGGGAAATAGAAGTGGAGATGGAGAAAAGACACTTTACAATTTATCATTTAAAAAAACAAAACAAAAAGATATTGTCCTAAATCATCTGGGCTTATTCTAACAGTACATATACTAAATCACCCATAATGCTGAGCAGTGGGCACATCTAATCAGAGCTCTCTGCTGAACATGACAATCAATCATTGTGCCCTTTGTAACCCTCAAGCATACTCTAGACTCAGAAACTAGGGATATTTCATCAAAATATAAATATATATATTTTTTATTTATTTTTATTTTTGACAGAGAGAGAGATAGTATTTTCCGGTGTATAAAACGACCGGGCGTATAAGACGACCCCCTAATTTTACAGTTAAAACATAGGTTTAGGCCTATATTCGCTGTATAAGACTACCCCCCACTTCCGAGGCTGTAATCTTATACAGCGAATATAGGCCTAAACCTATGTTTTAACTGTAAAATTAGGGGGTCGTCTTATATGCCGGAAAATACAGTACAGAGACAGAGATAGAGAGAGAACTGAACTGGGGGAGCTCCCAGTTCAGCATATGGTTCTGAACGGGCCGGGGCCGGGATTCAATCCCTGGTCCCTGGCGCTGCAAAGTGAGCGCTCAACCCACTGAGCCATCCCGGCTTCCCCTCATCAAAATATAGGTTTGACAAATGTATATAAATTGGAGGCAGTCAACAAATAGTTGTGGAATAAATAATTATGACATAGTTTCTTTTTAGTGGACTATATTTAATTTAGAAGTTGGTCTATTCTTAATATAAGTATGCTTTACAACCTCAATTTTACTGTATTAAGGATTCTTTAGGAATCACCAAAAATTCACACATTTAAACAGTGATTGGATAAAGTATCAGGGTATACCTGCAGCTTGCTGTAAGCAGTAACACAATTGGTCTGGTCAGGTTATGTATAAAGAAATTGAGGGCTGAATGCTTAATAGGTATTGAGTTTCCTTATGAGGTAATGTTCTGACTAGACTGAGATAATAGTTGCATAACACTGTGAATACACTAAATGCCACTGAATTGTACACTTTAATATGATAAACTTTATGTGAATTTCACCTCAATTTTCTAAAAATGGGTAGTAGAAAGAATTAATATGCAAAGAACATTGGACATGGGATCAGAAAATATTAAATTTTCTCCTACATAAACCACCTACTAATTATATGAATCTGTCCTCTTTTGAGCCTCAGTCTTATTTAAGTCTGGTATTGCATCCACTGCCTGGCGGGGCTGTTGTATTAATGAGATGAGAATGTACATAAAACCACTCTGTAAAGTGTTCAGCATTTTATCAATTTCAGTCAAAAAATAAGGTGTTAATCTGAGCACATGACATTTTTAAAAGAGGAAAATCTAGTCCCATTTTTTAAATCCTGTTTTTTCACTATTTAGTTCCTCCTATAGTGATGATCAAACAAAAGTATTGATTTGTTTATTCAATATTTAATAAATTATTTTATACAAATAAGTCCCAATATCAACAATATACCCAAGAAACCAAATATCTTCTAACTAAAAGAGTAGCCAGAAGAGAGGTTGGATAGGGGGAAAACATATGTTAGGACGGGATTTGTCATGTGATATGCTTACCAAGTGCTGCAGAATCGTGGAGTGGTCTTCTTCTGGAACTTGTGGCAGAGAATGAGTAGTATGGTGTCCCAGGTTTTCCTGAAGAAGACAGCTGTGCTGGGCTTCCAATCCCCAGATCTTGTCTCAGGAGACTAGACTATAAAACAAGGCCGAGGGAACAAGTTACCTTCCCTCCCATCGATTAGTGACTCAAACCTGAAAATTTTATCACTCCAGCATTACATTCAACAATGCCTTGATTTTTAGGAAGCATCCAGTAAGCATGTTCCATTAGACCTTTAGTTGTAAGCCTACATTTTCTGTTTTTCCCATTCTCATGTTGCCTGCTTTCCAGTACTTACGTATATCCATACAATCACATGAGTAAGATTGAAAGACACTCTAGTTACGATGTGGCACCACCCTTAATCATCAAAAATTTTTGAGAAACAGACCCACAGTCTTTGCTGGAATGCTTTCATGACCACACAAGTCATTCAGTTTTGTCCCTTTTCCTTTCATTTTTTTTTCCTTTTTGTATAACTCTCACTGTTTGAAGAGTGCCAGTATATTCAAGACTAGCCATTCCTGTTTTCTTCAACTGTGTCTCATTACATGGGTTTGAATGTCCTCCTCACCATCCCTGACACAGACCTCTGGATTTATTTTCAGTTTATCAGAGTCTCTTATAAAATGGAATAGAGGACAATGGGCCAGATTATACAGAGTAGTTTTCAACACTACATTTAAACAACCCATTTATGCTAGCTCATAATGAAAGGTTAGGAATGATTACACCGTTACTCTTTGTTGTATATGCTGTAATTGTCATGCTCCTCTAATGGTATCCTTTGTTTAGTTTGTGTTTTTTGGTCCCAAGTACATACTTAATGTTTATCTCTGATAAAACTCATCTTATATTTGATACATAATAATAATCCATTCCTATTTTTATTAGATTCTGAGTCTGTCAACCAATGCGTTTGGTAGCCTTCTAGTATCTCGGCATAAAAAATTGTAATAAAAAAAAATCAAGATGATAGCTTGAGGAGAGACCTCCTAAGGTATGCTTCAGTGACATCATGAGAATTTGTCAAGTGCTTCACTGAAATCCAGAGATTCAGCAGTCCTGATCAGTGGTACTATCATAAAGCAAGTGAAAGTAATGTGCCAGAATTTGGGTCTAAGTTTTCTGGTAGCTGAGAGAAAAAGACGACCTCAACTGGAAAGGGTGTTGGATCCTCTCAAATAAAAAGAGCTCTGATTCCTCTGATACATTTATTAATACTATCTGCCTATCCCATATTTAATATAACTTACTGCCATTAACATACTCTTAGTAGTTGTTCTTTCAGCCACTGAGTATCACAAAGGTACTGAGAAATAAAACTCAGCTTTGGTCATAAAGAATCAATGGAACTTTATAACAGTAGTCACAGTAGCCCCGTCTCTGCCTTCATTCTGATAATCAAGAAAAATTCTTATAATTTATCATACTATTTAATAATTCTTACATAATTTTTGTTTTAACTTAAAAAATTGAGGTGAAATTCACATACATAAAATTAGCCATTTAAAAGTTTCCAATAAATGACATTTAGTACATTCATAATGTTGTACAACAATCACCATCTAGTTCCAGAACATTTTCATCACCCCAAAATAAAATTCCAGACCCATTAGTCACATTTCTCCGTTCCTCTACTCCCTGGCAACCACTAATCTGCTTCTGTCTCTATGAGTTTATTATTCTGAATATTTCATATAAATAGAATCATACAATATGTGATCTTTTGTGTCTGGCTTCTTTCACTTAGCATACCGTAATTTTTTCAAAGCTCATCCACGTTGTGGCATATATCAGTACTTCATTCCTTTTTAGGGTTGAATAATATACCATTGTATGGATACACCAAACTTGTTTATCCATTCATCCACTGATGGGGCATTTTGGTTGTTTCCAACTTTGAACTATTGTGAATAGTGTTGCTATGAACATTTGTGTAGAATATTTGAGTATCTGTTTTCAATTCTTTTGGGTAATACTTAGGAGTAGAATTGCTGGGTCATGTGGTAATTCTGTTTAATTTTTTCAGGAACTGCTAAACTGCTTCTCATAGTGGCAGCAACAATTTTACATTCCCATCAGCACTGTACGCAGGTTCTAATTACTCTACATCTTTGCCAATACTTGTTACCTTAAAAAAAAAACTATAGCCATCCTAGTTGGTATGAAGTAGTATCTTATAGTGGCTTTGTTTTGCATTTCTCTAATGACTAATTATGTTGAACATCTCTTCATGGGTTTGATGGCCCTTTGTATATCTTCTTTGGAAAAGTGTCCATTCAAGTCCTTTGCCCGTTTTTAAATTGGGTTGGCTTTCTGCTATGTATTGTTAAGAGTTCTTATTATGTTATTATTAATTATTTTTTAAAGATTTATTTTATTGTTTTTGATAGAGAGAGAGAGAGAGACAGAGAGAGACACAGAGAAAGGGAAGAGCCCAGAGCAGTCTCCATAGTTGTACATTATCAGTTTTTGATATGGTTTCATTCCATACAGGTGGGCGAGGGCCACGCAGGGCAGGAACGAGGCTGGGGACCTCCTGCATGGAAGGCACGCCCCCTCAAGTCAGGGGCCGAACTAGGGGGAGAGAACTGAACTGGGGGTCTCCTCCATGGGAAGCACACCCCAGTTCAGCATGTGGGTCCGCATGGGCTGGGGCTGGGCTTCGATCCTTGGTTCCCAGGGCTGCAAAGCAAACGCTTAACCACTGAGCCATCCTGTTTTATGAAAAATCATCCATATTTCTGATAAGGGTCTAGTATTGAAAACATCTGAGCCATCCTTGCCTCAGATGTTTTGAATACTAGACCCTTATCAGAAATATGATTTGCAATAAAAAAAAAAAAAAGATGATTTGCAAATATTTTCTATTTTTAGGTTGTCTTTTTTTTTTGAACTGAACTGGGGGCCTCACCGCATTCGGGAAGCACACCCCAGTTCAGCATGTGGGTCCGCCTGAGCTGGAGCCAGGATTCAGTCCTTGGGGCTTCAAAGCGAGCACTTAGTCTGCTGAGCCATCCCAGCTTTCCCAATCTTTTCAGTTCTTGATCCTGTCCTTTGATGCACAAAAATTTTAAATTTTGATTTTATCTTTTTTGTTTGTTTTTCATGCTTTCTTGTCATATCTAAGAATCAATCCATTGCCAAACTCAAGGTAATGAAAATTTATTCCTATATTTCCTCCCAAGAGTTTATAGTTTTTAGTTCTTATACATAGGCTATTGATCCACTTTGAGTTAATTTTTATATATGGAATAAAGCAGGGGTCCAACTTTATTCTTTTGTATGTGGATACCCAGCTGTCCTAAAATAATTTGTTGAGGAAAATAGTATGTCCTTATTCATTGGTTTTAGCACCCCTACTCAAAATCAATTGGTCATATATGTTTGGGTTGATTTCTCAACTATCAATTCTATCTGATTGGTCTATTTCAGGGGTGTCGAACTGGCGGCCCGTGGGCCGCATGCAGCCCCCGAAGTAATTTTTTGTGGCCCACAATGCTCTGAAATAAAATGAAAATAGAAAAAATTGTTATGAAGAAAATAGCGCTTAGGGGAGATCGAGGCAATACCGTACACACAATTCCCTTGTTAACCCTTTAACTACTGAAGACGAGTATACACGTGGCCCAGTGCCTTTCCTGGGGCCTGTGGGCGTATATAAACGCGCTCAGTTCTGGCAACGTTTGTAAATGTGATGTGGCTCACGTGAATCTTGCCTGTTGCACCAAATGGCCCGTGTTTTAATTGAGTTTGACACCCCTAGTCTATATGTTTACTTTATGCAGTAGTTCCATACTGTTTTGATTACTGTAGCTTTGTAGTAACTTTTGAAATTGGAAAGCATGAGTATTCCAACTTTATTCTTCTTCAATATTAGTTTGGCTATTTGGGGTTCCTTGAAAGTACATATAAATTTTAGGGTCAGCTTTTCCATTTCTGCAACAACAGAAAAAGGCCATTAGAATTCTGATTGGAATTGCATTGAATCTATAGATTGCTTTGGGGAGTACTACCATCTTAACAATATTGGGTTTTCTAATCAATGAACACTGAGCATTTTTCCATTTATTTTCTCTTGACAATGCTTTGTAGTATATAAGTCTTACAACTTGTACAGTTAACTTTATTTCTAGGTATTTTATTCTTTTGGGTGCTAATGTAAATGAAGTTGTTTTCTAATTTTATTTTTGGTTTGTTCATTAGTGTATAAAAGTAAAACTAATTTTTGTGTTGACCTTGAAACTTTGCTCAATTCATTTATTAGCTTTAATAATTTTATTATGGATTCCCTACACATTAATATAAGATTATATCCTACACAAATTGGGGTAGTTTTACTTCTTCCTTTCCAATTTTGATGCCTTTTATTTCTTTTTCTTGCCTAACTGTTCTGGTTAAAACTTCCAATAAAATGTTGAATATAACTGTTGAAGGTAGACACCCATGTCTTCTTATTCTTGATCTTAAGCAGAAAGATTTCATGCTTTTAAGCAAAATTGTTGTGAGTTTTCATAACTGACCTTTATCAAGTTGAGAAAATTTCCTCCTATTACTAGTTTAAGTGTTATCATGAAAGAGTATTGGATTTTATCGGATGCTTTCTCTGCATTAATTGAGATGATCATATGATTTCCCCCCTTCATTCTATTAATGAATTACGATGATGATCAGTTATCATATGTTGAACTACTCTTGCATTCCTGAGATAAAACCCACTTGGTCATGGGGTATAATCCTTTTAATATACTGCTAGACTTAAGTTGCTAGTATTTTGTAGAGGATTTTTACATTAGTTTATAAAAATGATATTGGTCTATAGTTTGCCTTTTCCTGTAATATCTCTGTCTGCCTTTTTGTATCAGGGTAATGCTGGCCTCACAGAATGAGTTATGGGTTTAAGAAGTATTGGTTTAATTCTTCTTTAATTGAGAGAATTTATTAGTGAAGCCATTTGGTCTTAGAATTTTCTTTTTTGGTGAGAATTTCTATTACTGGGTGAAGCCTTTGCTTTTAGCTCTTCAGATTTTCTGTTTTTTCTTTAGTCAGTTTTGGTGGTGTGTAGGTTTCTAAGAATTTGTTCATTTCATCTAGATTGTCTTAATTCATTAGCATACAATTGTTACTAGTTTTATAATCTTTTTTATTTTTGTAAGATTAGTATTAATGCTCCCTATTTTCATTTCTGACCTTAGTAATTACTCTCCATTTTTTGTTAGCCAACCTAGTTAAAGGTCTGTCAATTCTGTTGATCTTTTTAAAGAACCAACTTTTCATTTTGTTGATTCTATTGTTTTTCTGTTCTGTTTTTTTAAAACTTGTGCTCTGATCTTTATTATTTCCTTCCTTCTGCTGGCTTTGGTTTTGGTTTGCTCTTTATCTAGGTTCTTATTTTGTAAAGTTGGGTTACTGATTTGAGATCTTTCTCCTTTTTTAATGTAGGCATTTACAACTATAAATTTCTCTCTGGTCACTCACTGCATCTCATGTTTTGTACGTTGCCTTTTCATCTTCAATTAATATTTCATTTTTAAAAAGCCTATTCAGTAATGCTAAAGCACACATGAAGTAATGGAAGTATTAAACCAGCCAAAGGTCATTCATTACATGTAATAGAAACACTGATAATTTTTTTTCAGATTCCTCATCAAAAGGTAAATTCTTCTTTGAAGAGTTGATACCTTCTTGATAAAGGAGAAAAGTGAGAACAGTATTATTTTAAGTACCAGATAATATGATGTACATGAAGAAACTACATATTAATAATATTAATGTAACTATTGAGCATTAAGTGCTCAATTTCAAAAGATATAAGGTTCAACAAATTAATAAAAAGGTGTGATTATTAGATGTAAAGGAGAAACAGTCCCCCTTAAGATAAGAATCTCCAGGAGAAATTATAAAATTGAAAAAACAATCAGTATAAATGTAAATAAGACACACAATATTTCTATAACAAGCTGTTAGCAATGGTAACTTGTACGAAAGTAGTGTGACCCAGGAATCATCAAGTCTTCCACATGTTATAATGAAATTTCCATGGTCACATATGTTTTGTGTTTTTCTTTCTCTTTTGCCCCTGCTAGGCATAGCTAACATTCCACAAATAGCTATCATAATATGGCTCATAGTATGCTAGGTGGAACATATTATTAGCACATGTTTGAAGGTAGGGGTAATGTACCTTGACATTTTCCTTTAAACAACACTAGTCTTTTAGGATACTCAATGCTCAGTGAAGAACTGACTTTCATTATATCATGTTTTAAAGCACCTGCTGTATTTATTACTTCATCTGCTTTTTCTCATGTAGAAGGCACATATGAAACTAGTCATTGTACACATATAAACAAATACATGAGAGGAACTGGGCATTCATGTTTTTTAACACTGGTCCTTACAAAATTTCCTAACATGGTGATTTATATGAGGGGTCAAGAAACCATCATCTGCAGATCAAATTGGGCCTGTTTTTAACAACGCTTTTATTGGAACACAATCTCACCCATTAATTTATGTATTATATGGCTGTTTTCATGCTATAATGGAAGAGTTGAGTTGTTACAACAGAGAGTGTATGGTCTGTAAAGCCTAAAGTATTTACTATCTGGACCTTTTAAGAAAATGTTTCTTGACCCCTTATGTAATGCTTTGATGGAGGAACAAAGTACTTAATTTGGAGGATGGTAAAAAAGTATATCTGCTTAAGTTAGAAGATAAAGATAGATAAATTTTCAGATGAGTAAACTGTAGCTATGAGTTATTTCTTCAAAGAAGCCAAATAACAGTCACAATAAAGACTAACAGAAGCATCAAATAATCTAAACTGTGAATAGGAAAGAGTATTTCTTATATTCCCAAAAGTAGATAAAATATTTACAAAACCTTTGATGTACTGGAAACAACATGGGCTTTGGAGTTAGCTACCCTGAGTTCTAATCTTGAATGTATTGATCCTGGGTAAATTATCTAACATTAATGCATTTGTTTCCTTTTCTATAAATGGATATATTACTAATTATCTCACAGGATTGCTAGGAAAAGCAAATAAGGCTTAAGTAAAAGTGAGGGGGATGCCTGGATGGCTCTGCGGATTGAGTGCTCACTTTGCAGCCCTGGGGTCCAAAGATTGAAACCCAGCCCCGGCCAGTGCAGACTCATGTGCTGAACTGGGGTGTGCTCCCAGCTCAGCACTTGCCGTGGACCATGCAGGTTCCCCGCCCTGCTCCTGTCTCTCGAAGCCCCACGCCCACGTGTGGAGTAAAACCACATCGAAAGCTAATGACATGCAACTATGGGGACTGCTCTGCCCTCCTGCCCTGGTTTCTTTCTGTCTGTCTGTCTGTCTGTCTCTCTCTCTGTCTAAAACACAAAAATAAATCTTAAAAAACAAGTGAGTAGCATGGTTGTAGGTCCTAGTAAAAACAAACAAACAAAAACTCAATTTCATTTTTTTATTTCTTCACAAATTACCATATTCTAAGTATCAGAGAAGAATAAAAAGAAGATGAATGACATTTAAAATTCTGTTTCCTGAGCACAAACTCTTTGTCCTAAGTAAGGGGACCTTGTGTGCCCTGAATTGGAAATGGCTGAATTACAAATCCCAATGACTATAAGATAGGCCCCTACAGAGATGACTGACAATTAGAAGTTAATCCAAAGAAGAGTGTGACAGATTCTAACTGTATATATAATTTCCTAGGTACAATAAATCAATAATAAATAGGGAAATGCCAACTTATTCCTTAAAATGATTCAGCAGAAGTACATACATTTGGATGTATAAACCCACATATAGTACATAAACCTATATACCTAAACACACTGAATTAAAGAAATGTGTATACAAGTATGGTGAAATGTTAGTTAATGAAACTTGGTTAATAAGTACATGACATTCACTATACAATTTTTACACCTTTTCTGTGGATTGGTAATTTTTCAAAATAAAAAGTTGAACAAAATCTGAATAAACATAAAGGATTCAGTAGCATACTTTCAAATATATTATCTCAGTTAATGTTTACTTAACAATCTTAACTATTATATAGATTTTATGTTATACAGATAGAAAGTGGTAGAACCCTCTTTTGAATCGAGATCTGTTTCAGAAGGTCTTTCCTCTCAATACAATACTTCTACAATAGTCAAGAAATCTAATTACCATTTACAAGATTATTAACTTGAAGAAATATAAGTGACCCGTACATTAATTTGTAGATTACAATCCTAAAGCTGAGTTACCTATAGAACACATACTGGTAGATTTTCAACATATGCATGTATTAAAGGAAGAAAAAGGAGAACATGTTTTTTAGGAAAAAAAACAGTATTTACCATTTTTTGTGTTGCTAAACCTTTTTTCTTACTATAAACATATATGGAGATATGGTTACGAAATATCCTGTCCTCTTGTTCTAATAGTGAATACTAATGCCATATAGATAGATAGATAGATAGATAGATAGATAGATAGATAGATAGATATACGCTGTTCTTTACTCAGCTCTCCTAACCATAGAAATAACCATTTCCCCTTACTTAATCTGTATCATGAGCTATGATCAGGCAAAGTAAATGTAGAAGAAATTGTTTCTTTCTAAGAACACATAAGATGTTATTTTATCCTGTAAATTAAAATGAATTGTTCAGTCATATAAGAAATACAAAAGAAGTTTAATACAAGTTTTTCCAAGTCTTCTAGACTTTATAATCCAGGGAATAATACCCATGAAAATAATGAAAAATATGACTAAAATCTCAAGGGCTAACAAATTATTTATTTTTCCTTTGATTTTTCAAAAAATTGGTAACACTAAAGCACACACAATAAACTATTTTTTTCCCTAAAATAAAATTACATAGCTCATGTTATTGATTTTTCTGCTTGTCTAAAACAAGTGAGAAGCATTATTGATTACCACTGATCTTGTCCTGGAGGCATCTCAAGCAAAAAGAATATACAAGTCTCCCAGAGGATACAGAACTAGGCAAAGCAGTTTTATTCTGCCAAGCTGTCTTACTCAGGCAGAATTAGAATTCTGAAATGACAAAGCACTACATTTCTTAACACATGTTTAGAAAAGAATCTTTTTAATAGTCATCTAGAACCTCATCTGTGAAAAATGTATCTAATTACCAAAGAATATTAATTAACGGTTATCCCTGAAATACTAATATAGCCTAGATTATTGTAATAAAACCTACAGCAAGTATGTTTCATTTTAAATTACATATGACAAACCTCTAGCCAGTAAATAAAAATTCCCATTTCTTTACAAGGAACTTTAGCAGCCTATATGATAATTATTTTTTAAGTTCTCCCTTTCTCTTCATGTATTTGTTCTTGATAATAAAATGTGAACTTCAAAAGGCTATTCAGTGTATACCTTCATCGTAATACTAACTGAAAAGTAAAGGAGAGAAATAAATTAGTGGTTTCATCAACATTTACTAATACAACCTCTTAATTATAATGGAAGGTACTGTAAATGTGATTTAATAAGAACACAGAAGAAAATCCTAGGTAAAAATGGTGCTGCTCAACAAAACAGCCAGGAGGATTCAGAATCACACTGCAATAATTTGTATATTCTTTACCCTTAGGGGGAAAGTGTTTGTTTCCTAAGAAACACTTTTGATCACTAAATGTCTTAGGCTAAAAAACACTTTACTACTTATACTTTGATATATATAACTTCAGATTAAATATGAACTTAATTAACTCTATGTCAAAAATTATTAGCCTCATTTTATGATTTCAACTTTGAAGTACTAACTCATCTCTAGTTTGTTTTCTCAAAAAATAAGATGTAGAGTACCTAATGTTATAGTCACATATCTCAAAAAATTAAAAATATTTAATATGAACTCATGAAACCTCTGCTCTGTGTACATTCTGCAGAATTCCTTAATTTCATGACTATATTACACCTCTGAACTGATCAGCAGTTTTAATACATAAAAGCAAGCAGCTGTTCCCAGATGTCTTTTTGGGAGGAGAAAGTACTAATTAAAAAGAAAAAATTATAAAACATGATCACTACAAAATAGAGAATATAAACTGTTAAGATCTCTCAGTTGAATTCTTTAAACTGCACCATGTATTTTATCACTGAAGGATGAAGAAAAAAAATTCTTCTAAAAGCAAAATTAGGATAGTATTAGCATTATTTGCAATGTTCTTTTAGTTGAAAAACATCACAGTACAGTTTATCTGTAAGTCCACTTGAAATTTCATAGATATGACAGGGGAATTGAAGAGTGACAAAAAAGCCTCTCACCCCAAGTCATGATCAGAAATCTCAGAGGGCAAAGGGGAGCTCAGGGCAAAATATAAACATTGGGCTTAATAATAATGTGTCAGTCTTCTGTTAATTTCTACAAATAATTAAGAAATGTTCTAATAAATTTTGTATTTGGAAAACACCCACATTTGTGAAATAATTGTATTATGATGCAAATTAATTTACATTGAAATTCCAGGGAAATGTTAGCAATTATCAGCATGTTGTCAAAAATTCTATCCTCAGAATCTCATTAGATAGTGATGCAAAGTACAGTTTGTTATCATTCTGAGAACAAAGAGATCTTAAATGACTAATCAATAGCAACTGGCAGAAAATGAGACATTAATTATGATCCTCTCTAGTGTTTTGTCTAAGACAAGATTTCATTAACTGCTTTGTGTAATGTGAATAGTTGTGGGTCATTACCAACACAATGGACAAGATATTAATTGGGGGTGGGGGATGTGGAATGGAGCTGTACAGGGAAACAAAGTGAAAAAACCTAAGGTACTTCTTCTATTCCTTTCCCAGGTCAATAAACACACCAACCATCACTAGCCAACTGTTGTGCTCGTTCTTTTACAAGTCCTAAATCTTACAATCTCAACATGGTCTCTTGGAAATTTAATGATCATTTTCTATACTTAAAAGTGTCATGCAAGTTTGAGAAGATAATGACAGTCATCTATCAAATGCATCAGCCCAACCTTTCCAACCTTTCTGGCTTAAAAAAGAGAGAAAAGAAAAATTATCTATGTACTATTAAATAACTAAAAAAACATGGTAATCTTGGCAATTTACATTTCTCAATCTTTTTTAATTATCATCTACAGAAGGAAATTTTACCATGTTAATATTTTCTTTTCACTATTTTTTTTTTTCTCTAAACTTTTCTCCTAAATCCTGCCATCAGTTAAAGAAAAGATCATTGGGATACAGATCAATAAAAGAAAGACTTTTTGAAAATAAAAGAACTATGAAGAGAACAAGCTAAAAGCCATTTAAATATATCCAATATTTAAATAATAGCAAATATGCAATAACTTTCTCTTAGGATTTTATAGGCTTCCACAAAAAGAATCCCCACTTCTAAAATGATATAATGGATTCTTGAAGGCAGACTCTCATAAGGTTAGGAGTGGGCACACATTAAGTATGTCTTCTCCTATTTTAGTATATGTGCTGCTGAAGCGAGCACAAGTATGTCTTCTAAGTGTGTTGATGTCTCAATTTAGCAAAGCTCCTGGTACGCCTTTGAGCCATTTCTTTTGTGAATACAAAGGTGCCAATACACTATGGGAGGTGCTATCCAACATTAGAAGGATAGGAAATTTTTAAAAAGGTCATTTCACTTGCTTTTGTGGAGAAGGTGGTATGTAGTCCTAAGATTTTCAGCAGAGGTTCTATTACTTTTTTTTTTTAAAGATTTATTTTTATTGTTTTTGACAGAGAGAGAGAGAGAGAGAGAGAGAGAGAGAGAGAGAGAGAGAGAGAGAGAGAGAAATAGAGACAGAGACAGAGAGAAGGGAGAGGGCCCAGACCAGTCTCCATAATTGCACATCATTGGTCTTTCCACATAGTTTCATTCCACAGGTGAGCCGGGGCTGCACAGGGCAGAAACTCGGCCAGGGTCTCACCCCGGTGAGAACTGAGCTGGGGGCACTCCCCAGTTCAGCATATGGGTCCGCATGGGCGAGGCCAGGATTCGATCCTTGGTCCCTGGGGCTGCAAAGTGAGCACTTAACCCACTGAGCCATCCCGGCTTCTCTGGTTCTAATACTTTGAAGCCACTCCCTTTCCCTTTAATGCTAGCTTTTACATTCAGTAAACTGATACCCCCTTTACCCAATCTCTTGCATTTTCAAGAATACAATTAAGAGTAACTAACTCAAAACCCAATATAGTACTAGGCATATAGCTAGGTATGCAATACTTTTTGAACTAAAACATTCTATATTAGACATCTTTATAAAAAGTAAACTTTTTATTTTGGAATTCTCAAATATAAACAGTAGGGGGAAAAAAAAACAACTAGTAAGGAATCTTCATGCACCTTTCATCCAGCTTCAGCAACTGTCAGTATTCTATCGCTCCTGCTTCATTTAGTCTGCCATCTCTCCACTCTTGCTCTTAGTTATAAACCTCCAAACTGACAATCCTTTATCATGTAATAATCAGTCTTTTTTTTAGTCACCTCTTTTTTCATACCCCCCTCCAGAACTGGTGTCTAATCTCTAACCATTGTTTAATCTCTCTTTTCATTTAAGTTTGCAAAGAGTGAACTGAGTTTTTGAAACAACGTTCCCAAAGAGCAATAAGAACCAACAAAAGTATAATTAGCAAGTTTTATGGAGAGAACAGAAATAAAGAAACACTGGAGTTTTTTGCCTGCCAAGTAACCCCTGCATAATCTCTCTAGCCTTTTAACAGGAGCAGGAAATTGCTTGATACTGTAAGATGAGGCCTACCTCCCACGAAACAATTTATTTTACGTATGTTCCAACTCTCAAAGCCCAGAAGCTCACTCTGCAGGCAGCTAATGCTTTCTTCCTCTCGACAATGTGTTCTTTCCTAGATCACAGGATGCAGATTCAAACATTTTCTGACTAACTAATGTGTGCAAGCCATTGTACCTGACTTTTTCCATGCTATTTCATGAGTGAATCATCTCTTGGAGAGCTTCAACACTGATCCAATGTAAAACTTTGATGTCTTCTTAATATTCTTGACTTTAACAATACTCTAATTACCATTGAATAATCTACTCCAAAACAATGCTCTTAGAACTGAGAACCACATGACTTCTGATTTTTAAACCCAATATTCAACTGTGACATAACTTATTCTTATAGCACCATTACCTCCTTATAACTTAATGCACTTGCTCTTGACATTTTCTTTTCCGGTCCCAAAGAATAATCGTGGCTTCATATCCTTTGAAAACTAGAGCGCATAGTAACCATTATCTCATCACTACCTCAATTTTCTATCCCTACACCTCTTATCAGCTATGAAACCTTGAATAAATTATACAACCCCTGAGGCTTCAGGTTCTTCATTGTTGAATAGGAGGAATAAAAACAGCAGCAGCAACAATAAACATTTTTCATAGTGCATTGCAAATGAAATGTTTGTAAGGTGCTTAGCACAATACCAGGCACTAGTTAAGTGCCTGATACATGCTAGCTGTTATGTATTATTAGCATTATTAACCTATGTGATTGGTCAGCAAACCTAATCACTATGTCAATTCTAATATTTGCTTTCTGTGCTTTCTACATTTAGTCTGCTGAATACTATTGGAATAAAAATTAAGATATATAAAACCATATAGGTCAATGTCAATAGCAATTTCTGGTTTCCAACCTTAGATGGATCATCAACACCTCTTGGAAAGCCTTTTACAAAGCTCAAAAAATTGGAAGAACATTTTAAGAGGTCTTTTATTTCAATCAAATGGATGATCTAATCCTTCATAAAAATCCTACTAAAGTGAGTATCTAGCCTCTGCTCGAACACATCCAGGGAGAAGGAAGTCACTTTTTACCAGGGTTGAATATTTTATTCTCTGAGAACATTCTTATATTAAGTTAAAATCAGGGTTGCTTAACTACTATCCACGGTGCAGTCTTAAAAAGTTACAAATCAACCTAAAGTATGCTTCACATATTTGAAGATGCTTCTCCTACTACTGGAGTCCACCATTCTAAAAATTAAACAGCCCTCAGTCCTTCAATTATTCTCTATATGCTAGAGTTGCAAGTTACTTTACTATTTGCAAGTTGATTTTTAATTTACAATTATGGCTGTTTTAAATGCATTTGCTCAGAATGGTATACAATGTCAACTTCTTATTCTAAATATTATGTTTATAGTAATTCAGACTTCAGTCTAAGGTCCCTACTATTAGATTTGTTATGTAAAGAAATATTCAAACTGCTCTTTAAAATAACCAGCTTCAATTAATCCTCTTGGGGAAACAGCAGGCCAGTATATGATTGGCTACATATGAAAGTTCCTGATTCTCTTAATTGTCAGAAATATATCTGAATAGAAAAACATTATGCTTGGATAGAAAGTTATGCATTATATAGAGTATGGTCAGTTCTGTAAAGGACCAAGCAGAAAACATTTAAGCTCTGTGGGGCATACTGTCTCTGTTGTAACTACTCAACTCCATCTTTGTAGCAACAAAGAAGCCATAGCTAATATGTAAAGGAAGGGGCATGGCTATATTCAAATAAAACCATTTCCAAAAAAAGGAACGTGGTAAAAATATTTGGCTGGCAGCCATAGTTTGCTGATCCCTGGTCTATAGTACACCTTTTCAAGTAACTGATTCTCATTTTATGGGAGCTATTTTATAACTCCATGAATTGTAGATAACTGATAGCAATGCAAAATAATTCTTACTGATAGACTTGCAAAAATTTCTATCCAGTAAAGGGAGTAACAACCCTTCCCCACTGTCAATACCCTCCCTAGCCTCATACCTTCCCCACCCTCCTCCAAAGGAAAAAATAGTTTTGCCTCCACCTGAATGTTAATTTCCATAATTTTAATCTATGAATGTATTTTTTAGATTTTCCTTTGAACTGGTTCTAATACTTGACAAATTTCTTCACTAATGAGATACATGTTTATTTTTATATTTGTAGGAGATTCATGATTTCACCTATTTTTCATGTGCTGCTGTTATATGGCAACTAAGATATGTCTCAACTCTTCCTTGTCCCACTGTTCTTTACATGTGGCCTCTAACAATAACATCTCCAATAGTTTGTCTCCAGTTTATAAATTCTCTTACATATCCTGAACCAGAGTTTAAACTTTCTAAGAAACATCACGCCACATGTCCAATCCCAAGCCCTTACAGGATAAAAATGCAAGCTCTTAGGTTAAGTATTCAAGCACTGTCCTTAAAATTTGGACATCTACATTCATCTCCTATATACATATTTCATTCAAGCCAAACAAAAATGCTACTATTTTTAGAATACATATTCACTTATTTTTTCTTCTTTTTTTTTCACAGAGAGAAACAGACAGAGAGAAGGGGGAGGGCCCTGAGCAGTCTCCATAGTTGTATGTCGTTAGTTTTCCAATATAGTTTCACTCCATAGGTGGATGCGGGTCTTGTGCAGGGCAGGAACTGGGCCAGGGGCCTCCCGCATGGGAGGCACAACCCATGATCTGGGGGCCTCCCACATGGGAAGCATGCCCAAGGTGGGAGCCTAACAAGGAGCCTCCCACGTGGGAAGCTCACCCTGGCGAGAATGGAACTGGGGGCACACCCCAGTTCAGCATATGGGTCCCCACAGGCTGGGGCTGAGGCTGGGTCCAGGTATACGATCTTCGATCCTGGGGCTACAAGACGAGTGTTCAACCCACTGAGCCATCCTACTATCCCCTCACTTGTTTTTTCATTTAAAATATATGCAATAAAAGGTATTCATTGATAACTTCTATTTTCTAGGTACAGAACTAGATGCCTGTGAAATACAACAAACAAGTAGCGGGTGACCCTGTCATTAAAGTTTATAGTTTTGGTAGGAGAAAATTAAGAAAACAGCTACAGAATGTGTTTAATATTATTGCCTCTATTTCATATACTCTCTTTCCCCAAGATGTCCTCTGTACTCTATCAAATTTTACAGATCCTCCAAGATCTTAAAAGTTCTTTTACTTTGAAAAATTTCCTCTGTATTAAAATCACACTTATTTTTCTCTCTCTGGGTTCTAACTTACACCTGTACTGCTTACTTGAGGTTTACTATGGACCGTCTTAACATTTTAGTTAATCTGTGTGTTTACAGCTAGTCTCCCCCAACTAGAATGTAAGTTTCTTGAGGACTGATTTAATTCTTTTATTCTGTTGCCTGGCCTAGTTCTTTATACATGGTAAAACGAACAAATATTTGTTGATTTAATATTTTATCTGTTAAGTAAATTTTGTAATGTGTGAAGTTCCTTCCTTAACATTTTTCACTTAGTAAGAAAGAAGCATGAAAGAAAGAAAAAATGAAACATTTAAACTGTAAATGTTAAACTGAATTTGGTCTGTTTAAAACAAGTTACAACAAATTTCTGTGAATTTTAAATGACAGTTTTTAAGGGCAAAAGAGTCCTTAGGGAAATAGGGATTCTTTTTATTAAAAATAAAGAACACTAAAATTGCAAAAATCTGCCATAAAATGTAAAATACAGTGAACACATTACACTGTGGTATACAGATCTGCGCAAACAGTCCTATGAGATCAATGCAAAAATCTATTTCTTGATTAAAAGTAGGTTTGAAATAAAGCAAATAATCTCAAATATTTCTTAAGACATTTATTTTAAATTTATAGAAATTTGTAAAACTACCTCAAATCAAACTGTATCTTGAGATTAAACAATTAGGGTTATGGAAATCATTTAAAATGCATTAAAATCTGTATTACCAACTTTAAAATTAAAAAAGTAGGGAAGCTGGGATGGCTCAGTGGGTTAAGTGCTTGCTTTGCAGCCCCGGGGACCGAGGGTCAAATCCTGGCCCCAGGCTGGGTGGACCCATATGCTTAACTGGGGTGTGCTTCCTATGCAGGAGGCCCCCAGTTTGGTTCTCGTCCCCCAGTTGGGTCCCTGGCTCAAGGGGGTGTGCATTCCATGTGGGAGGCCCCCAGCCCAGTTCTTGCCATGCGTGGCCCCCACCCACCTGCGTGGAACAAAACCATGTTGAAAACTGATGGTACACAACTATGGAGACAGCTCTGAGCCCTCCCCCTTCTCTCTGTCTCTCTCAAAAACAATAAAATAAATCTTTAAAAAGAAAACTTTATCATAAGTACCTATGTATAGGAAAAAGCATAGTTTGCATAGGGTTAAATACTATCTGTGGTTTAAGGTACTCGCTGAGTGTCTTGTAACAAATTCCCTACAGACAAGGGGGAGACTACTGTGTTTTACAGTTTTCATTGTTGAAGTCTTACAATATTTTGTTAAATTTATCCCTCAGTATTTTATACTTTTTGATGTATCTACGGTATAAATGGTACTATTTTGTTAATTTCATTTTCTATTGTTCATTGCTAGTTTATAGAAATATAATTTAGATTGGCTTTGCATCCTGTGACACAGCTAAAAGAACTTATTAGTTCCATTAAGTTTTCTTAATAATTCCTTAGGATCTCCCATGTATACAAACATGTCACCTGTAAATTCAGTTTAGTTTATTCTTTTCCAATTTCTATGCTTTTTTCCCCTTGCATTATAACACTGCGCAGGACATAAAATTCAAATGATGAGTATGAATTTTTACCTTGTTCCTAATATTAAGGGGAAAACACTAGTTTTTCATCACTAAGTTACTCAGCTATAGATCTTTCCTGTATGTATTTTATCAAACTGAGGAAGTTGCTTTCTATGTTTAGTTTGTTGAGAGGTTTTATCATGAGTACTTGATTTTGTCGAATCCTTTTCTACATCTATGGAGATGATCATACTGTTTTTCACCCCAGTTTTCTTAATGTGGTGAAATGAATTGATTGATTTTCAAATATCAAGCCAAACTTTTATTTCTTGTACAAACCAGATGTGCTGTTTGAATATTAGGGTGTTTCACCTCATAAAATATGCTTCAAAGTGCTCCCACTTCTTGTATTTTTGAAAATAGTTTATATAAGACTGGTGTTATTTTTTTCCCTGAGCACTTGAAAAAATTCACCAATAAAACCATACAACTCTCAAGTTTTCTTTGTGGGAAAGTTTTTGAGATAAATTTACTTTCATTAATAGATAGAGGGCTATTCAAACTTTTTGTTTCATCTTGTCCCCTATTGGTATTTTTCAAGAAATTTGTTTATTTCACTTAAGTTGTCACATTGACTGAATTAAGCTCTTTACAATATTTCCTTATTATCTTTTTAATGTATATGCAATATACAGAGATAAATCTCTTCGCCATTCCAAGTACACTGGTACCCCGGTACGCATCATTAATTGGTCCCGGGAGGTAAGGCAAGTACCAAAAATGATAAATACCAAACCGATTGTTCCCATAGGGACAGGGTAGCAAGTCATGAGGCAACTGACACTGATAAGTTCTAGCCTGTGCACCAAGTACCAAACAAATGACAAGTACTGGGAACAAAACTTACGCATCCAAGTGTGCCAAGTACAAAATTTGATGAGTTTCAAAGTAGTCGAGTATCAAGATATGACTGTATTGGTAATTTGTGTTCACTGCTCTTTTCCACTTCCTTTTTGTCTTAATCAGTCTAGCTAGAATGTATTAATTTTTTAAAAATTGTATTGTTTTTGACAGAGACAGAGAAAGAGAGAGACAGAAACACAGAAAAGAGGGGAGGGCCCAGAGCAGTCTCCATAGTTGTATGTCATCAGTTTATGACATGGCTTTGTTCCACATAGATGGGTGGAGACCATGCAGGGCAGGAACTAGGCTGGGGGCCTCCTGCATGGGAGGCATGCCCCTTCAAGCCATGGGCCGAACCAGGGGGGGCGAGAACCAAACTGGGGGCCTCCCACATGGGAAGCACATCCCAGTTCAGCACATGGGTCCACATGGGTCCACATGGGCCGGGGCTTGATCCTTGGTCCCTGGGGCTGCAAGGCTAGCACTTAACCTACCTGCTGAGCCATCCCGGCTTTCCCCAGAAGTTTTTAATTTTATGGGTCTTTTCGAACAACCAAATTTTGATTTTGTTATTTTTTTCCTATTATTTGTGTAATTTTACATTGACTACTGCTTTTGATTGTAATTATTCCCTCTCTTCTTTTTATTTTGTGTTTTTCTACTTTCTTAGGGCAGAACCTCAGGTCACACACTGTAGACCTTCTTTTTAAACACAAGCATTTGAAGCTATACCTTTTCTTCTAGGCATTACTTTAGCTTCACCAACACACTGTACTACATCATATTACATTATAATTAAGTTAAAGTAAGCTTCTAAATTCCTTGCGATTTCTTTTCAGAACCATGGGTTAGTCAGACACGAGTTTTCTGATTTCCAATTTTTTTATTTTTTTAGGCATCTTACTGACGTCTCAATTCCTTTGTGGTCAGAGAATGTACTCTGTATGATTTCAAACCTTTTCTTTTTTTTTTTTTAAAAGATTTATTTGATTGTTTTTAACAGACAAAGAGAAGGGGGAGGGCCTAGAGCAGTCTCCATAGTCGAACTTCATCAGTTTTCAACAAGATTTTGTTCCACACAGGTGGGTGGGGGCCACGCAGGGTGGTAACTGGGCTGGGGGCCTCCAGCATGGGAGGCACGAACCATCGAGCCAGGGGCCAAACCAGGGGGTGAAAACCGAACTCGGGGCCTCCTGCATGGGAAGGATGACATAATTCAGCATATGGATCCACACGGGCAGGGCCAGGATTCAATCCTCAGTCCCTAGGGATGCAAAGCGAGTGCTTAACCAGGTGAGCCATTCCAGCTTCCCCATTTTGAAACCTTTTTAATATATTGACAATAGTTTTCTGAACAAGTATATGGTTCAATCCTGTTGAATGTAACATGTGCTCTTGAAAGGAATTTATATTCTTCGGCTGTTGGGAATAGTGTTCTATAAAAATCAATTAGGTCAATCTAGTTGACAGTTCATACATCTTTTACTAAGTTTTTCTCTAGTTATTTTGTCATTTGCTAAGAGAATAATCCAAATCTTCACAATTACATAATTGTGAATTCGTTTGTCTCTTTAATTCTATCAATTTTTGCTTCACTTATTTTGAAGCTGTTATTAGGTACCGGTATATACACATCTATTATTGGCATTGTCTTCTTGATGTACTGACTTATAATTTTTTTTAATTAAATTTAATGGTGTGATATTGTTTAGTATAATTATATAGGTTCTAGGTGTACAATTCTATAATATATCATCTATGTGTTGCACTGTGTGCTCAACACCCAAAGTCAGTTTTTTTCCCCTTACCACATATCTGAATCTCCCACCCTCCTCCTCCATTTCTTTCCCCCTTACCTTCTGGTAACCACTAAACTATTGTCTGTGTCCATGAGGTTTCTTATGATTATTCATTTATTCTGTTCTTTAAATTCCATATATAAGTGAGATCATATGGTATTTCTCTTTCTCAGATGGACTTATTTTGCTTAGCATGGTATCTTCTAGTTGCATCCCTGTTGTTACAAAAGCTATGGTTTTATTCTTCTTTATGGCTGCATAATACTTTCTTGTAAATGTACCACAGCTATTTTATCCACTTGCTTGCTGATGGGCATTTATGTTGTTTCCATATCTTGGCTATTGTGAATAATGCTGCAATGAACATAGGGGTACACATATTTTTTTGAATAGTGTTTTAGATATTTTTGATAAATACCCAGGAGTGGAACTGCTGAAATCATAAAATAATTCCATTTTGAGGAACTTCTATACTATTGTCCATAGTGGCTGGACCAATTTGCAATCCCATTAACAATGTAGCAGAGCAATACTTATTTTATCATCATCAAATGCCTACATATAATGAGAATGGCTATAATAAAAAAAAAAGATGGTAAAGAAGCAAATGGGGGGAAGCCGGGATGGCTCAGTGGGTTGGGCGCTCACTTTGCAGCGCCAGGGACCGGGGATCGAATCCCGGCCCCGGCCCGTGCGGAACCATATGCTGAACTGGGAGCTCCCTCAGTTCAGCTCTCTCTCTATCTCTGTATCTCTCGCTCCCCCTGTCAAAAATAAAATAAATAAATAAATAAATATTAAAAAAAAGAAAAAGAAGCAAATGGTATGAGTACATTTCCAAATAACTGTTCACTGAGTGTTTAGTTAACTGTCATTTTCTCAAAAATATAGTATCTAAACTCTGATGAAAATTAAATATCTTTGGGGGAAAAACAACAACAAGACCCTTCTTCAAGGTTTGAACACTCTGAGAAAAACATAAATAACTTGAATAAATACATGTTTAGTAGGTTCCAATGAGAAAATGGTGTAATGACAGATTTTTCACTTCATGATGGCAGTTTTTAAAGTATTATACCTATTGTTAATATAGATGTTGGCTTCTATGCTCTGTGATCAATAAAAAAATTCAATTGCAAAATGATCAATGTTTCCAGTAATACTGCTACACCAGTTCCCTTTTAATGGCTCATCTGCTATGCGATTGCTATAAAGGTAATATGAGGAGACTCATTTAGCAACATATTATTACATCATCTTAACATGACGTAAGGCCCATCAAGGCATTATTAAATTAGCTTGAATTTTGCAGTATGCCAGGAGCATTTTATGTACATTAATAGTAGAGTTAATGTTCCTTGGGGGATTTTTTTGAAGAACACGGCTTCAAAGTGGTGTTTGTATATCATTTTGTAGTTACTATCTATATTTCTTTGTATTATCATTGTGTGGTTAAGATTTTTATACTGCCTGTGAATACGGTAAGATAAAATGAAAGCCAGTCCGTTGTTTCAGCATATTTTTTCTTCTCTGAATCATTATAATAAATTTTGTTAGAAATATAGGTTTTTCTTTGAAAGGAATGATACATCTCTTTTAACACTTGAATATCCTGAGTTTACTACTTAGGCCTAATCAGCTGGTGCCACCCACCATAATCTCTCCTTATCATAGCACAGTCAGAACTAAGTAACACTAATAGAGAGCAAAGCCTTGTTCCCTTCACATTGAGAAATCCTTTTACATGTTTTAAGAGCCCTCCTACCTTCATTGATGGTATTATATTTGTCCTTGCTGCAGTATAACCTTCTTTCCTCTGTGCTAAATTTTAGGCCTCCTCGTTGGAGGCGCTCATGCATTGCTTTTGTGAATTCTTCATAAACAAATCTTTCCCTCACTTGAATACCTTTAAATCTACTTGTATATAGCAACATTGTTATTTTATATCGCATATATTCTAGTAATCTTCTTTTCTCTTTTCTACATGCCTGCCTGTTCTCTCCAACATGTTATAAACAACTGCGAAACAGAAATCTTGTTTTATATTCCATATATGCTTATATTTGGTGTATACAGAGGAACTAAGTGTCTCAGATCATAATTCCCAGTCCATGTGAATCAGAATCACCTGGGGGCACTGTTAAAAATATAAATTCCGGGGAAGCTGGGATGGCTCAGTGGGTTAAGCGCTCACTTTGCAGCCCCGGGGACCGAGGATCGAATCCCGGCCCCGGCCCGTGTGGAACCATATGCTGAACTGGGAGCTCCCCCAGTTCAGTTCTCTCTCTGTCTCTGCATCTCTCTCTGTCAAAAATAAATAAATAAATAAAAATAGATTAAAAAAATATATATATAAATTCCCAGGCCCCTCCTTGAAGTATAAGTTAAAATGGGAGGGAGGTAAGGGTATAGACTAGGAATCTGAGGGATTCTTATGGTGCAGTATAATTACACCATAGTTTAAAACATTAAGTATGAGTTTAGAAGGTTTACCACTTGCTAGATATATGGTTCTGAGTAAACTACTATAATTTTCCTTGTATAAGATGCCCCCTACTTTTCTAACCCAACATTAAGAAATTAACACACAGGTTACTCCTGTGTTTTTGCCTAACAATTTTAGACAAATGCTATGTCTTATAAATGGAAAAATATGGTACTTACTACCTCTGGAGAGCAACCATTTGCTAATCTGCAAAATGCGTATTGCTAAAAGGATTAAATATGATCATATTTAATTCAATGCCTGGACTCAGTACTCAGTAAATGGGATCAATTGCTATTAGAGCCTCTATACATACATGCAAAAAAATGTTTTTTGATATGCAAATTCTGTTACAAACATATTATCAATTCTGGGCAAAAACTGTTAAAATTCCTTTTTGCAAAACTGCAGAATTATGTACATAGAACTACCCACTGATTTTTAACTAAATACCTTTGCCAAGAGTTTTAGAAAATATAAATGAAAACCCATTAATATAAGCATTAATTATGATTTATTAGATGCAGCTTTAGTTTCAAAGAGACTACAATAGTTTTTTTCCCTCAAGTTTAGGAGTAGTGTGAACATTAGATCAGTGGCTCTCAACTTTTTTGTCTATTAAAAACAATATTAAGGACTCAAGTAGCTTTTGTGGCTTATATGAACCAAAAACTTTAAAATATTCATTAATTTTGTAAAGTGCTTTCAAAGTACCTTGAGTTTTATTTAACCTTTAGAAACCTATAAAGTTGATGGAAGCAAAAATTGCTAATTCTATTTTTTGAATGCAGAAATCAATGCAGAGTTGGGATATAAGGTTAAATGACTTTTCTTCAGACCACAGATGGTAACTTGTAGAGATGGGATTTGAACCTAGGTCTTCTGACTTTGAATAGCACAATTATGGGGTATGTAGTATTAGTAAGAGAGTTAAAATTGCTCATATGCCCATGTGTGAAATTAGGGTGGGCCTACATGCAGACAGCAGAAAGTTTAATATATTCTTCCTTTCTTTTCTATTATTTTTTAGCTTGATTATGATGGAATTCTGAGGTAAACTAAGTGTTTAGGGTTCTCAGTCAAAAGATATGGGCAAAAAAAGCAGCGAAGGGGAAGCTGGGATGGCTCAGTGGGTTAAGCGCTCACTTTGCAGCACCGGGGACCAAGGATTGAATCCTGGCCCCGGCCATTGCGGAACCACATGCTGAACTGGGGAGTTCCCCCAGTTCAGTTCTCTCTCTGTCTCTGTATCTCTCTCTCTGTCAAAAAATTAAAAAAAAAAAAAAAAAAAAAAAATCCTTTAAAGAAAAAAAAAAAAGCAGAGAAGATGACCATTAATAGATATGCAAGATGCTAGGGAAAGTGGAAGATTTGAAACAAAGTTTCCAAGCAAAGAGACCATAGGAAGCTTAAAAATTTGATTAGATGTATAACTAAAATGAAAATCTTAGTAATGTTAATATATTTAACATTACAGAATTTTTAAGCTACACTGAGCATGATCTTCATGCAATTCAGCAACTGTTCTTTTTAGAAAATATATAAAAATCATTTTCAAAAATGATAACCATTTTGGAAAGAGGTAGGAAGATAACAGCTACTTTACTTCCAGTTAAAATAGATGTGAGGTTTTAAAATCTTTTTGATGACAAAGACATGGTGAATTGTGTAAGAGAAACTATTTTAAACAAAAAGACCATAAGAAAATATGTTTAAGTGCTAAAATCGCCAACACATTTAGTCACAAATTAAAGGCACAAATAATGGTGAAATAAATTAGATAAATTTCTACCTCCTCCACTATAACCTTTATTTATGTGTTAAAAAATTCTTTCATAGCTTTTGTAATTACTAAACTTACTTGACAGCCTGGCAATCCAGTGTCTCTGCTGTACAGAGAAAAGGAGCCTCTCTCTGATGTTTTTCCTATAAAACAAAGAGAATAATTTTATATAAAAATGTTAATTTGTTGACAGTCAATTCAAGTTCTAGTCCATTCATGGTAATTATACTGAGGTTTGAAAATACAGACAACAAATTAGAAACTAGAAGATAAAATCCAATAAAGAAAATTTAAAAGGCTTACTATTATTCCAGTCAGTTTAATAGTCAAATGACTTTCTATACATATAGTAATATATATGTATCAGAACTTTTTTTCATTTTTAAACATTAAAAAATATTAAAGAAAAGAGTGGACATCTATTTAGCCAACAGTGTGATCATGTAACCAATAGTGAGAATGTTTTCCCATATTTGCTTCAGATTAAACATTTTTCCCTCTTTCCTCTCTTGCGAAAATTAAAACAATATCAACGCAGCTCGAATCTCACCCGATTCCAAGGTAACCATTATTACAAAGTTGGTGTACATAATTCCCATGTATATTTTTAATCTTTTAATATATATTCATGCATTCAAACAAATACATTGCTGCTTGTGTTTTATACATTTAAACCTGGTATCTCTCCTTTGAAATTTGCATTTTTGTGCAATAAGAATTTTGCGTTTTTTTTAGTTTATTGTTTTTGACACAGACAGAGACAGAGAGGGACAGAGAGAAGGGGGAGGGCCCAGAGCAGTCTCCATAGTTGTATATCATCAGCTTTGACATGGTTTCATTCCACATAGGTGGGCAGGGGACGCACAGGGCAGGAACTGAGCTGGGGGCCTCCCATATGGGAGGCATGCCCCCTTGAGCCAGGGGCTGAACCAGGAGGGTGACAACCGAACTGGGTGCCTCCCTCATGGGAAGCACACCCCAGTTCAACATATGGGTCCACATGGGCTGGTGCCAGGACTCGATATTTGGTCCCCAGGGCTGCAAAGTGAGCGCTTAACCCACTGAGCCATCCTGGCTTCCCCTACGCAATAAATTTTTTAGATATACGTTGATAAATGACACCTAGTTCATTCATTTTTACTATTATAAAATGTCCCATAAAAATCAGTTGATCTATTCCCTTACTAAAATATAGATTGTTTCTATTTTTTTATTATCATGTAATTTTAGAGTATGGAAACAAGTATATTTGCACATGTCTTATACATACATATTAGAGTTTCTTCAGGATAGACTCAAAGAAATGGAACTGCTGCTTTAAAAATGCACACTTTCAATTTTATAGGTATTGTCTTCATATTCTCTGAAGTCATCATGCCAATTTATACTCTTGCCAGAAATATATAAGAATTCCTGCTGATACTATATCTCTAGTTCAAAAATCAGATGGCCAAGTGTCCGAATGGTATGTATGGGTCAGCTCTAGAGGCAGAATAGATATCCCACAGTACTGACAACTCTAGCAGTGTTCTTATGCATTCGCTTTTTAAAGCAATGGAATTTAAGTAAACTCAGTAAAGTGAATCTGCAAATACTATACAGTTTTTAACTAAACAGTCCCTCACAAGTAGATATGTTGCTTAATAAGATTTCTATAGGGATCTCAGTTTGATATCAATATCAAAGGTGGAGACACAAACAATGACAATGGCAAATCTCTTTTTCTCCATTCCAAGGTAAAGACAATTAACAGTGTGATTAAATCTTACAAGTTACCCAAAATATTTAAAGTTTCTGAGGTTATATGAACTTCACCATAATTGTATACTATATGAGTTATTAGCTTATGATTGTGTATAAGTGTATAGTTTATTAATTAAAAAAAACACATAATATGGGTACTCAAGATTGTTTACTGACATGGTACATAATTTAAAACAACAACTTAGAGACATATGGACTAATATTCAATAATTTTTAATGACATATACATGCCACATGAGCCTCTGATGTAGAAATCTTACAACTCTTAATTTGGCACCTTTTGAACTTTTAGATATACAAAGTCATCCTTGTACTAACAAAGCTACGGTAGTTATTAGAGATTACTTTAATAATTATGTGTATAATTCTGTGCCTATTAGGATATTATATGACTTAAGAAGCACTTACTATTACTGATTAGACACATATTCAAGTGAAGTAATGTCAATACTGAAAAATGCAGACTTATGAAAACAGGTTAATTAATGTGGTCTATCAGTCTCACATTTCACCATGTAGTTATATGCTCTATATAAAGAATTTTAATTTGCAAAACATACATATGAAATAAATAAAAACGAAAAATAATTATAACTTTTTGAAGATATGTATAACCTTTACAAGTAAAACTGCTGCAGAAGTCAAGGTGATATCTTGGGGTTTTTTAACTCTTATCTTTTACTCTTGGAATCTGACCTCACAAAACTAATAAAAGGATTACACATTTGCAATTCTGACACACACACTCCTCCCTATGCCTCATCAAAACAGATCAGAAATCCTGCTAGACTAAGAAGATGACAGAGATTGAAGGGAAATGTCAATTCAGAATGACTGGCAAAGAGATTACTGGTGAAAAAATAAAGAACAGCCACATCTATATTTTGGGAGTATTACTTTATTAATTAACTAAATCAAACAAGTTTAAGAGATTAAAAATCATTAAGGGGGAAGCCAGGATGGCTCAGTGGGTTAAGCGCTCACTTTGCAGTGCTGGGGACCGAGGATCGAATCCCAGCCCCAGCCCGTGCAGACCCATATGCTGAACTGGGGAGTTCCCCCAGATCAGTTCTCTCTCTGTCTCTGTATCTCTCTCTCTGTCAAAAACAATAATAAAAAAAAAAATCATTAGGGAAATCATTAAGAAAATGTTGCCTTTAAAAACAAATCATACTTCATATCCTTGGAAGGACAGAACTGGAAGACTACAGATTAACATTTTTTTAAAAATACCATGAAGTTCAAAAAATAAAAGACTATACCAATAGCTGATCATTCACCACAATGTACTAACAACTAATGAATTCCTGGTTGAAATACTTAGTAAGATCTTTCTATCCTGCAAAATCCTTTTCCAGAAACATTATTTCAAACAATCAGTAAAGACTAAAGATAAGTAACAACTTAAGGTCTGTTATATTTTCACTCAAATATATTGGCAAGAAATTCTTTAAAAAATTTGTTGAGGTTGATAAAATGGTAACAATTTTATCAATAAGATAAATTTTATCAAAATGAGAGATCAGTATTAGCTCTGTTTATTAAAAAGTACAGCTTTCAAATATAATATATTAATTTAATTATCTGTGTGGAGGTTAGCAATTATAGATGGTTTAAAAGAATGTAGTTTTAAAAATTACTTTCCTATTAAAATTTCTAAACTTCTTCCTTTCACAAAGGAAATTCAATTCTGGGTGGTGAGCATATAATGCGATACGTAGGTGATATAATGTAGATTTGTACATCCGGAAACTACCTAATTGTTACCAATAATGTAACCCCAATAAATTTACGAATAAAATTTAAAAAACAATAATAATAATAATAAAAAGGAAATTCAAATCAGAGAGAATAAAAACTAATTTAAAAAAGTTATTTTTTGTTTGAGAGAAGGGGGGTGGGGGAAGAGAGAGGACAAAATCGCTGAGTAGTCTCCACAGTTGTGCATCATTAGTTGTGACATGGTTTCATTCCACAGAGGAGGATGTGAGATCACAGTGGGCAGGGAAAAGAACTGGGGGCCTCCTCCATGGGAGGCGAGAACCTTCACCACTGGGCTTGGCAGTTACCAGTTGCACTACAATTCAGCATATGAGGTTGTATGGGCTAGGGCTAGAAATTGAACCCTAGACCTTGCAATTTCGAGGCAAGCACTCAACCACAGCTATCCTGGTAACTCCAAAACTAATTTTGTTTTTTTTAAAGATCCACTCTCATTGTTTTTGACAGAGAGAAGGGGGAGGGCCCAGAGCTGTCTTCATAGTTGCATGTCATTAGTTTTCTACAGTTTCATTCCACAGGTAGGTATGGGGCAGGAACTGGGCGTGAACTGCACACATGGGAGGCATGCCTCTGCAAGCCAGAGGCCTACCACATAGGAGGCTTGCCCCAGTGAGAACCAAACTGGGGGCACACCCCAGTTCAGCACATGTATCTGCACAAACCAGGGCTGGGATTTGATCCTCGGACCCTGGAGCTGCAAGATGAGCAAGCGTTCAGCCCACTGTGCCATCCCAGTATGTCCTCAAACTTAATTAAAAAAAAATTAAATTTAATGGGTAACATGGTATAAAAATTAATTTAACATAAGCTAAAAATAATACAAGGTAAACATTTCTTCCTGTAATGTAAAGTTGATTGCTTGTTTTTTATAATTTTTATTAAATATATTGGGGTGACATTGGTCGGTAAAATTATATTCAAGTGTATAATTCTATATATATCTATATATTGCATTCTGTTCACCAGATAGCTTGTTTTTAAAATAATACTTAACCTATACAAATGAGATTTTGAAATGTATACACATTCTTATTTCACCTTTCATTTATTAGGAACTAATTATTTCTTAGTTTGGGTACTCATGAAATATAATAATGGACACTCAGTCTGAGATTTAAAAGAGATTCGTCTTCAATTCTTTCAAATTACTTTTCAAAAGAACTATTTTCATATATTAAAATAAATCATGTAATTTTATTTTATCTCAGGTATCTGACAACAAAAACTTCCGGCTACTTTTTTTCTGCTAACTCTTACATAAATATTACATAAAATGTAGTACCATTATGTAGACAATTTTAACATTAAAGTCAGCTGAAATTAGGTTTAAAACTCTTAGTAAACTTAACATACATCTAATTTCCCTTGCAACACCTTTGAAAAAATATTTCTAAGAATTTACTAGGATATTCTAGTAGAGGGATTTTATTTGTTATGGATATGCATACACCATGGGACTCTTTAGCAGTCTTTTCAGAATACTGTTTTTAAATGCACAAAACACATAGTATTAAAAGTACATTGATATGTTATCAAAATGTCAAAAAATTTGCAGCATAGTATATGTGCTTTTTAATTAACACATTAAATATTAAAAGATCTAGAAGCAGGCCTATTAACAATGGTAATGTCAAAGTATAAATGATAGTTTAAAATATCTGCAACAATTTTATTATTCTATGAAACTATCAGTTCTATTGGTGACAAAAAAATCATAACTACTGTTAGGGTTGTTCAAAATGAAGGACATGCTAAATTTCATTGATAAAATAGGTTGATAAAATAACAATGACAAATTTTTCCCTGTTCACTAATTTTCCTTCTATTCTGGGAGCCACTCAACTTCAGGATAAGAACCTCCAACTCTAGTAGAAAAACATATTATTGGAAAATATACATATATATATATATATATATATATATATATATATATATATATATATGTATTCCTATACATCTCCATTTATTGACAAGGCTCTTATTCTTTCAGTAAATTATTGACCAGTACAACTGACTTCCAATCAATCAGTTCCAGCACCATCCGGAAAAGAATAATCAACCTTAAAAGAATAATCAACCTTATATTAGCTCTACTGACTAACACCCTTCTAGCCTCCCTTCTAGTAATTATCGCATTCTGACTTCCTCAAACAAATATTTACTCAGAAAAAGCAACCCCATATGAATGTGGCTTTGATCCTATAGGCTCCACTCGCCTCCCTTTCTCCATAAAATTTTTCCTTGTAGCAATCACATTCCTTTTGTTCAACCTAGAAATGCCCTCCTCCTTCCCCTCCCCTGAGCGACTCAAACTAAAAACCATACTAATTATCACTAGCCCTCATCTCCCTCCTAGCGATCAGCCTAGCCTATGAATGATCTCAAAAAGGACTAGAATGAACTGAATAATGATAATTAGTTTAGAAAAAACAAGTGATTTCAACTCATTAGACTATGATAACCTTCATAATTATCAAGTGTCCCTAATCTATATAAATACTATGATAGCTATCTCTGTATCCTTAGTAGGCCTCCTACTATACGGATCCCACCTAATATTGTCCTTATTGTGCCTAGAGGGAATAATACTATCCATCTTCATCATAGAATCAGTAATAATTCTAAGTATGCATCTAACTCTCGCTAGCATAATACCAATTGTATTACTAGTATTTTGCAGCTTGCAAAGCTGCCCTAGGCCTATCCCTACTAGTCATGGTCTCCAACACCTATGGTGTCAACTATGTTCAAAACCTAAACCTTCTACAATGCTAAAAATTATCCTCCCAACCACCATACTAATAATACCCCTAGTCTGACTATATATATATATATATATATATATATATATATATATGAAAGCAATATATATATGGTCATCAGACACATGTTTTCTAAATAAGTATCTTCTGTGCTTAAAATACGTGAAAAGTACTTTAAGTAGCTAGACTTATAGGGTTTACATTAATCAAACTTAGTGTTTTTTGACTCCAAACTGAGAACTACTGAAGAAATGATAGATGATTTTTGCCTAATCTGTATACTGTTTAAAACAATAGTTCAGAAAACAACAATTTCCTGAAGTTCAAATTATTTTACCTAGTTGTTTGTATAAGATGAATAAACTATTATACTAGAGGCAATAATTAACAAATTTCCTCAGATTAAAAAAAATTGAATCCATCTTGTTCCTTACCAATAACTTACATGATGCAATAAGCTGCAACTCTCTATTGGTTTCCTGAATTCTGAAAATACACATTAATGTTAATATCAGTCTACAAAGATCTCTTCAAAAGATAATTCTGCCTACATTCTTTTGGCATGGGACACAATCATCAGTGAAGTTGATGCTAGGCATGGATAGGCATAATTTCCATTCCTACTCAACCCAATCACAAATATCCAAGAGTTGACTAAATAGAAGAATTGTGAGTTTGATACATTCTATCAAACATTTAGGGGCTAGTCATTCTGACAGATGATGGGACACCTCTCAAAGGTGCCAACTAGTGGAAAATCTTATATTCCCACTTGGATAAAAAACAAGTTTCATAATTAAGGTTACCGGTAGGTGTCTTGAGGTCCAGATCCAAAATGGTTACAGAATAGACAAAGACAAGGAACTGCCTGGGGCTGGGGGCAATCTATAAGGCTACTGAAACAGGAAAGGAACCCCTGGTTCAAACGTGAATGGAGAAATAGGCACCTTCTAATCATACTAATAGTGGAGATGAAATTTACCTACCATGTCACAGAAGGCTTATGTGAGAACAATTTGGCCTTCTAGGAACATGATTTTCCAACAAAAGCAGTCTAGCAGATACGCTGTACTCTGCCCTACAGATAGTTTTAGAGCAGTCAAATTGGTTTCATTAGGTCCAAATAGATCACACTGTCCCAAAACAATGGAGTAACCAGTCTCAAAGATAAAAGGGATACCGGTACACAATGATTGGGACAAGTTGATCAAACACCTTAGTAAACTGTTAAGGCCAGACCTGAATACTCTTCCTATGCCCAAGGGCTAAAGAGATTGTAAGCTAGCCTTGGGTGAGAACCAAATATAAAGGGGATCCCACCTCTCATCTTATAGAGAGAGAGAGAGCTCACTGATTTTTTTTTTTTTTTCAAAAGCAAATGCTTTTTTTCTAATCAGCTTAAGGTAAAGAAGGGGATGGAAAGTAAGGACTGAAAACACAGAATGGCAAAGAAAAGAAAATATTAAAAAACACAAAAGAAAAGAGAAACATGGAAACCTACTTTCCTAGACAACTCCATTTGAATTTTATTACTCCATAAGAGTAGTCAAGAATATTCTGGCTTTTAAAATAGTCATACTACCTTGAGGGGACAAATTAGACTACTGCATTAAATCAAGTCACGCTATCCTGTTCATATAACAAATGATTTTTCTAAACATAAATGCAGAATTTTACTTTCTAAAAATTATTTTATTAATTTTTTAATAAAAATTTTTTCAATTACAGTTGACATGCAATATTAGCTCCCAGTGTACAATATAGTGATTAGACATTTATAGAACTTACGAAGAGATTACCCCAATAAGTGTAGAGACCCAACATAGCTATTACAATATTATTGACTATATTTCCTATGCTGTACTTTATATCCCCATGCCTATTTTTTAAAATTCATTTCAAATTTCATCTTTATCATATTACCCTAACCACATTGAGTTTATGATGATACTTGGAATCTCTAGAAAAGAGGTGTAGGAAGAACATGACTAGAAACTGCTAACACTTATTCTATGTTAAGACTTGAGGATATGCACACATCCAGGGAACTGGAAGAATTGAAATGACAGTGACCCTCTTGGAGGGTCATTTAAGTAGACAGAATGGGCCACACCCAATTTGGGGAACCCTGGTTTTAAGTGTTCAGATTTTAAATAGGGTAAAACTAAAGTCCAATTTTGGTAACTCCTGAAGGACAGGTGAATTACAGGACCCCCATATCATCTCTGACTAATCAGAATTACCAAAAGAAACCAAATGACCTTTCTTAGGATCAAAGACCCAGTTTTC
>PVKE010007372.1:0-50939 GCA_004027555.1 Craseonycteris thonglongyai | reverse complement strand
GATTATGTCCGCGATACAAGACCTACAGTTGTCAAATAACACAGTCACAAGAAGAATACACGCAATTTCAAAAGACTTGCAAACTCAGTTAAAGACTGACTTGGAAATATGTGACTGCTTCTCTCTGCAATTTGACGAGTCAACAGATATATCAGACACCGCACAGTTGGCAGTTATGGTGAGAATGGTATTTAGTAACATCACAGTAAAAGAGGAGCTGTTGCAAATATTACCAATGAAAGGACAGAGAGAGGTGAGGATATTTATAAAACTTTCAGAACATCCGCCAGGTTGATAAACATGCCTTTGCATAAGTTGTCTGTGATAACTACCGATGGGGCACCAGCAATGGTTGGTCAAAACAAAGGATTTATTGCCCTTTGCAGGAAAGATGAATCCTTTTCAAACTTTATGTCCTACCACTGTATTATCTATCCATCAGAAAGCTTAGTGTTGTAAAATACTGCCCTTTGAACATGTTATGAAAATAGTCACAAAGAGAATCAACTCTATTCGAGCAGCTCCATTGCAACACCGACTTTTCAAGGCCCTTTTAGAAGATACTGAAGATAAAGAACACGATCTCATCCTGCATACTGAAATACGTTGGCTCAGTAAAGGTAAAGTTCTTACAAGATTTGTGAACTTAATTGAAGAAATAAAAACATTTATACATGATAAAAATGAAAATTAGGATGAACTAACAGACCCTTGCTGGCTGGTGGATTTGGGTTTTCTTGCTGACACCATGGAAAAATTAGATTCTTTCAATTTGGAGTTGCAGGGGAAAGACAAAAATATAGCTGAAATGATAAGCTCTGTAAACGCATTTAAAGCGAAATTGACTTTGTGGATATCACATCTGCATATCAAGTCTCTCGCGCACTTCCATATATGAGGAAAATGCTAGGTAACAATGAATTAAACGTGTCGTTATTTATTGAGACCCTGCAAGTGCTTCAAAAACAGTTTGAAGAGAGATTTTTGCAGTTTACAAATATCGAGCCAATTGTCTCCTTCTGTATCAATCCTTTTACTTGCCCAATAAATGTAATAGAACTAGCCGCATGTATTGCAGACCTTGTTCAGGGGAAAGCAGAAGAACTAGAGTTAGAAATTTTGAACCTTAAGAATGATATTTTGCTAAAATCCTTAATATCAGAGGACTTATGGAACATAGTTGACAAAGAAAGTTTCCCATTTTTAAAAAAAAGGGGCATATACAATCAAATCGTTTTTCGGGTCAAAGTATTTATGTGAATCTCTGTTTTCAAACATGAATTGAATAAAATCACGATATAGATCTCGACTTACTGATGAGCATCTTAATAATTGTTTGCTAACAGGGTTGTCGTCATACTGTCCTAATTATGAGGCACTGGCCAATGAAATGCAATGCCAAAGATCACACTGACAGATTGTTTTTTTTTATGTTTTCTTTTATGTTTTTTTAAATGATTTTATTATACGTGTGTTTTTTATTTACTTTGTATTACATTTTGTATGTATGTTTCTTTGTATATAATTTGTACAATAAATTTATTATTTTAAAATTATTTTTGTTTATTATTTTTTATTCTTGTTCAATAATAAATATCCTTAGAAATAGCTGGTGCCTGCCGCCCTACCGATATTTTAGAATGCGCCCTAGGGTATAAAAAGGTTGGGAACCCCTGCTCTATGGAAATAAATGCTAACTTCAGTCTTCGAGTTCCTGAGGACAAAAACTATGGAGTTATCATTCACTCTTCTTTCTCTTAAGGCACATATCCAACCCATTAACACAGATCTTTTAGCCCTACCTTCAGAACATATTTAGAATCTGGCCATTTGCCATTACTTCAATCACACCATCAGTTCTAAGCTAGGATCATCATTCTTTGTTTGAATTTTTTAGCAGCCTCCTATATATGGCCTTCTAACTTTCATTTTTCTTTTGCTACAGTGTGCTCTAAAACTGCAGCCAGAGCTTTTTGGAAGGTAAGACAGGCCATGTTATTTATTTGCTCAAAACCACTCCATGGTTTTCTACTCAGGATAAAAACTCAAAGTTGTTATCTAATGGCTTAAAAACAAACAAACAAACAAAAACGCTACAAAATATGGCACCATCTATGGTAGTCTCTGACCCTGTCTCTTGATGCTCGTGTTCTTGACCATATCAGCCTGTTTACTGTTCCTTGAACAAACTAAGCATGTTCCTACCACAGGACCTTTGCAGATCTTGTTCCTTTTGCCTGAGAAGCTGTTCCCCATATATCATCATGCCTTATTCCATCACTTTGTTTATGTCTTTGCTCAAATATTTTATCACTGAGACCCTTTTTCATTATTTCTAGAACTTCTTGTACATCTTTTCCACTATTCTCTATAATATTTGTCATATCATATACAATGGGAGTTTGCAAACTATGGCCAGTGGGCTAAATCTTACCTACCAACTATTTTTTAACAAAGTTTGCTTGGAACACAGCTATGCCCACTTTTTTATGTTGCCTATGGCTGTTTTTTTTCAGTACAGTGGCAGAGTTAAGTAATTGAAACAGAGACGTGATCCACAAAGGCTAAAACATGTGGCTCTTTACAGAAGTTTGCTGACCCTGATATATACTACGTATTTGCTTGTGTTTGTTTTTTTGGTTTTTTTTGCCCATCTCTCCCACAAGAAAGTCAATCCTCTGAGGGCAAGTTATTTTTTTTCACTGCTATATTCCTAGCACCTAGAATAGTACCCTAGCCCATAAAAGGTGTTCAATAAGTATTTCTGGAACAATTAAATGCCTGAATGAAAGAAAAGACATGGTATGGTATAGTAATTAAAAGATATATTAAAGGACTTTAAGCTTTAGAGACAAAAATTTCTGTAGATTATATATAAGCTTTGTTGTTATGTATCATTTAAAAATAATTAATATGCTTTCATTTAAGTATGTTTTCACTTGAGACTCTCATGTCAAGATGATAGTAAGAAGCTACAGAATTTCCCTCCTCTGATAACTAATGATATGAGTTACAACTATTTTTTTTTTTAATGTTAAGAATAGAAGAACCAGAAGAAGAAAAAACAAAACATTTCTTCAGCATTAACCAGAAATAAGAAATGGGGTAGAATCTCAGGTCATATATTTCAAAGGATGGCCAAGGAAACAGAAAATTTGCTGAAGCATATGTAGTATGGTACCCAGCCCACCATCTACTTGCAAAAATTTATATTAATTTCAAGATAAATGTTAAATTTGAGAACCATCAGTAATACATGTAAAAGATTAGATTGGTGCAAACGTAAAGGCGGATTTTGTATTGTTGAAATTTGCCATTTGATAATGAAATACATTCTTAAATAAATGTTGGGGAAGCCAGGATGGCTCAGTGGGTTAAGTGCTCACTTTGCAGTGCCGGAGATCAGGATCAAATCCTGGCCCCAGCCTGTGCAGACCCATATGCTGAACTGGGGAGTGCCCCCAGTTCAGGTCTCTCTCTCTCTCTCTCTCTCTCTGTCAAAAACAATAAAAAATTTTAAAAAATGAAAAACATTTTTTATCTTAATTTCAAGATGAATGTTAAATATGAGAACCATCAATAATACATGTAAAATATTAGGTTGGTGCAAATGTAAAAGCGGTTTTTGTATTGTTGAAATTTGTCATTTGATATTGAAATACATTTTTAAATAAATGTGGTTGTATCATACGTCATCTTAATGTGCATTTCTTGCTGTATGGTTTTTTGGTTTGTTTTTTTTTTGCTAATGATTTATTACTTGCTGTTTATTTTATATTTATTTTAGACTATGGAAATGATGTTAGACAAAAGCAAAATCAAGCGATTTTCTTATTCGAGTTCAAAATTGGTCATAAAGCCATGGAGACAACTCAACATCAACAACACATTTGGCCCAGGAATTGCTAACAAACATACAGTGCAGTTGTGGTTCAAGAAGTTTTGCAAAGGAGATGAGTGCCGTGAAGGAGAGGAGGGTAATGGCTGGCCATTGGAAGTTGACCAATTGAGAGCAGTCATCGAAGCTGATACTCTTAAAACTGCACGAGAAGTTGCCCAAGAATTCAACGTTGACCGTTCTATGGTCATTTGGCATCTGAGACAAATTGGAAAGACAAAAAAGCTCGAGAAGTGAGTGCCTCGGGAGCTGACCAAAAAAATTCATCATTTTGAACTGTCATCATCTCTTATTCTATGCAACAACAATGAACCATTTCTATTTGTTTGTTTATTTATTTGCAGAGAGGAAGAGAGAGTGAGAGAGAGAAGAGGGAGGGCCCAGAGCAGTCTCCATAGTTGTACATCATTAGTTTTTGATGTAGTTTCATTCCACAGGTGGGTATGGGGCTGTGCAGGGCAGGAACTGGAGCTGAGGTCCTCATTGCATGGGAGGCACATCCCCATGAGCCAGGGGGCTTCCCACATGGGAGGAATGCCCAGGGTAGGAGCCAACCTGGGGGCCTCCCAGATGCGAAGCTCACCCTGGCAAGAATTGAACTGGGGGCACATACCAGTTCAACATATGGGTCTGCCTGGGCCTGGACCGGGATTCTAGCCTCAGACCCACAGGCCCCAAAATGAGCGCTCAACCTTCTGAGCCATCCCATCATCCCCAATGAACCATTTCTCAACTGGATTGTGATGTGTGATGAAAAGTGGATTTTATGTGACAACCAGTGATGACGAACTCAATGGTTGGACTATGAAGCTACAAAGCACTTCCCAAAGCCAGGCTTGCACCAAAAAACTGTCATAGTCACTGGTTGTTGGTCTACTGCTGGTTTGATTTACTACAGCTTTCTGAATCCCAGTGAAACCATTCCATCTGAGAAGTATGCTCAGCAAATCAATGACATGCACCAAATCCTGCAATGCCTGAAACCGGCATTGGTCAACAGAAAAGGCACAATTCTTCTCCATGACAATGCCCAACCACAGGTCACACAAACAACGCTTCAAAAGCTAAACGAATTGGGCTACAAAGTTTTGCCTCATCACTTCTTGGCCTTTTGGCTAAGATCAAGTGCAAAGTTTTGCCTCATTTGCCATATCCACCAGACCTTTTACCAACTACCACTTCTTCAAGCATCTCAGCAACTTTTTGTCAGGAAAATACTTCTACAACCAGCAGGATGCAGAAAGTGCTTTCCAGAATTTCATCAAATCTCAAAGTACAGATTTTTATGCTATGGTAACACCCAAACTTTTATCTCGTTGGCAAAAATGTGTTGATTGTAATGGTTTCTATTTTGATTAATAAAGATGTGTTTGATCCTTGTTATAATGATTTAAAATTCACGGTCCAAAACCACAATTACTTTTGTACCAACTTAATAGTAGAGGGATAGATGTGTCAGGTCTCCTTACATTGTTATTTATCTTACTATGTGAAAATAGAAATACCTGCTGGAAAGAAATGACTAAAAGGTAAAAAGTGAAGGATTAGGGATGATTTCCTGGCAGAAACAGAGGCTTCAGGACTCCTGCATTCAGGGAATGATCTAATTGCAAGGGCTGTCTCACTATGGAAATGATATGTTCCCTCCCCTGAGTAATTAGGGTGAACCTCTAAGAAAATCTCAAAGAACCGAACCCAATTCCTCCAACAAAAGCTGCCACAAAAACTGCTGAATGGTCTCCCTCTGTTCATATACTTTAGCCATACTAGGTTGCTCACAGTTTATAAAATTTTGTTGTTGCCATTTTTAAAGATCCAATTTGTATTACCTTGTTTCCAGGTGATTTTTTTCATTTGTTTTGCTTATCAGAGGATAATTTCTCTCTTTTGGATTGCCTCTTTCAGCGAAGAATGAGAAGAAGAGAGAAAAAGGTTATAAATAGGGGGTGAGAGGGGTTATAAAAAGTAATTTGAACTCATTTGGGTAAGGATATTTTAAAGTAATTGACTCTCTTTTAAACAAAACCAAATGTCACATATATATTTTTAGTAAAGAATTCTGGTAAAATAGTAAAAGCTTAGAATAAGCACAAAATAATGGTCTCCAGTATTTTTGTCTTAGGTGGGGAAGAAACTAAAGCTAAGGAAGTGTTAATTCAGTGTTGCACTTCTCAGAGCAAAAGCTGATACAGAACCACACAGTTACCAAGTGTAGTAAACCAGCAGCAAAATAATAAGTAATTATGTCTGAGAAGAAGTCAGAATCAACTGTTGGCAAAATTTCTTTAATGTAATACTTTGGACACTATAATATCAATGATATACAATATATGTACATGCTAATAGATACTTGGCTGTTCAGTTGGATGAAACCATCTATGTAAAGAGTATTAATAAATTTTTTTCCTATGTTACAGTTCATTTATGAGGAAGTGCTTGACAACTTCTTATTTGTATTTTAATCACTGAAAATCCATGCTAAAGGGGAAGCGATTTTTAAAAATCATTCATGATTACTTGTGAGTCAAAATTTTTTCTGGAAAAGGTGTGTTGGATCAGTATTGACAAAGTACAAGCTATTGGAAAAGGAACAACATCACTACACTACCGGTAGTTAAAGAGTTGACACTTGAGTATTATTTCTCACGCTGCATTATTTCCAGAACACAATTGTCTGTAAACAATATGGACTCCAATCTTGATTCAATTTTTAAAGAAAGTAGTGAATTGTGCTTCTGATTAGATTCTGGTCCTTGTGTCTATAATTTTGAGAATGCTGTGAAAATAAATGAGCAGTTAATATAAAACACGGGTTTTTCAACTGGAAACATGGTGTCTGTCAAGTCATATAAATTTTTGAAATCAGATATGAGATAAAAAGACTTCATGACCCTATAAAAGATCATTTCTGTGATTTCATAGTGCTTGCCCAAATGGCGTGTGTCAGTACCTTGAATATCTTGAAACTATCCTTCAATGTTAAATTACAGGTATTACCAAGTTTAATACTAAAATAATATATCAGGACAAACTATAATGGAAAGAAGTCTAGGGGAAGCAGGAATGGCTCAGTGGGTAAAATGCTCACTTTGCAGCCCCGGGAACCAAGGATCGAATCCCAGCCCCAGCCCATGTGGACCCATATGCTGAACTGGGGAGTGCCCCCAGTTCAGTTCTCACCAGGGTGAGACCCCGGCCCAGTTCCTGCCCTTTACAGCCCCACACCCACCTGTGGAATGAAACTATGTAGAGAAACTGATGATGTGCAACTATGGAGACTGCTCTGGGCCCTCCCCCTTCTCGCTGTCTCTGTATCTCTCTCTCTCTCTGTCAAAAACAATAAAAATAAATCTTTAAAAAACAAAAAAAGTCTTAATCACTGTGACATAGACTCTTTCACAAACTATGATGTGTATTCTCCTTCCCCCATCTGCATCCAGAAGAAATAATCACTCTTTCTAATGTGCACTCATTTTACTTTGATTACCCCTATTAGAGTATTTATCACATTGTGTTAGTTATTAAGGGGTGTTATCTTCTATAAATTAGACTGTGTATTCCTCAAGAGCTAGAGATTATGGTCTTTCCCAGCAGTGGTGTTCTGGTAAATCTTTCTTGGAATAAAAATGTGTACACACACACACACACACACACACACATATTTATATATTTACATATACAAAAATAATAAAATATACAATACTGTATTGTAAATTTCCTATAGTTGATTCTTACAGAACATTTTAATAGATTTTTAGCAAACTCTTGTGTCTATAGGCCTATCTGTAGCCAACCTATAGTTGCACTTACTGAAGAATGTAGTTCTGACATAAATGGCCATTGATATTTTTGTTTAAGTGAGTAAGAGGAAAATGAAGTGACTTCATTTTTTTCTCACTGAGGTGAATGGCTGCTTGTAACTTGTTAATAGTTTTTAAATATTGAGTGATTATTATTTCTCCAGTTTTTGTGCTATTTCACTGTAATACTTTAAGTCTAATTTGCATTAACATTTTTCCATCACTTTCTTAAGTCTAGACATCAATAAAGCATTAAGTTATGCCCTAATATGTATTGTTTGCTGATTTCCATAGTGTAAACATTCCCACCTTAGTTGATTTCAAGATGCAATATGCCATCACTGATTACAGAGTTGGGAAGATATGGGCAGTAGCACACCATTGTATAGTTGTTAGAGTTTTTTGTTTTTGCTTTTTTTGGCATTTTACAAATGACATAAATATTTCAACTTAAAGCACATACATGATAGTAAAGCATAATAAAATATGGCACATTTTGAGTATTTATTTGTTTTTAATATAATTTAAGTTTAAAAATATTTATTTCTGGTAATGGCTATGTTTAACAACCAGCTTGTAAAATTTCTGAAAATTTAACTTTTGACGACTGTCAGGAACTGGTGTGACTTGGATTCTGCACATTACCGCCCCTGGAATGGTGCTGTGCATAGTCTAATAGCCTAATATGATTAACTTGGTGAGCAACAGTCTAACTGAATTCATTCAATCAACTTAATTATGTTCATCATTGTGCCTTAGTTTTCATGGAATATTGCTGTGGGAAGTACCATACAAATGATGTCTGTACCTATAAAAGTACTTTAAAAACTTTGCTTGATATGTTGTTATTCAATGTTTTAAATTCATTTTAATGAATTAATAAGGTTCTTATTTACCAGATAAGGAGAATGGTATCCTAGTCCTTCTTTGTTTGCCTTGAAACTCACAGGTACATTGTATACTTGATCACAGTAATTGTTAGTACAGACCAGTAACATTTTAAAACATTAAAAAAATTAAATCTTATGTTGAAAAAAATTTTTTACAGATTTTTTTTTTTTTATTTGTTTGAGAGAAGGTGAGAGACAGAGAAAAGGGCCCAGAGCAATCTCCCAGAGGTACATCGTAAGTCAGGACATGGTCTTGTCCCATAGAAGTAGATGTGGGGTTGCATGGGGTGGGAACTGAAGAGGGAGGTGAGCACCTTCACTGCCTAGCTTACTTTGCTATTATGGTACCAGTTGCGCTGCAGTTCAGCGTATGGGGTTACACAGGCCAGGGTCAGGAATCGAATCCAGGACATCATAATTGTGAGGCAAGTGCTTAACTGGTGAGCCACCCTGACATCTCTGAAATCTTAAGAGATATACGTGTTTGTATGTACGGTATGCATATATATACATATATACTACATATGTTCATATGTACAAACACAATTTCAAATTAGGCTCCCTAAGGAACATATGATAGGAAATGTTGAATACATTCTTATTTTTGTTTCCATTATTTTCAAAATAATGAGTTGGTTCCCTAGTATTCTTCAAAGGTAAACAGTGAGGTTTTTAAAGTATTACTATGAAGTCATATGAGGACTGACAATTAAAGTTTGCAAACTCATCCTAGAAAAAGTGCTACGTACTTCAGTGCTGAATATCACAGTGGTCACTTTCAAAGTACTACCTTTGGGAAGCTATGTACTGATGCCAGTGCCTAGTCCACCCTTCAAAGCAATTTTGGAACTCTTCCTGGAATGGCCATCAGAGCTGTCATCTTATTACCCTTGATGTCCTGAATGTCAAGAAAATGTCTTCCTTTCAATATTTCTTTTATTTTTAGGTAAAGAAAAAAGTAATTGAGGGCCAGATCAGGTGAGTAGAGAGGGTGTTCCAATACAGTTATTTGTTTACTGGCTAAAAGCTCCCACAAACAGTGCCATGTGAGCTGGTGTATTGTTGTAAGAGAGAGAGGAGAGAAGTGGGGAGGGCCCAGAGCAGTCTCCATAGTTGTACATCATTAGCTGTGACATGGTTTCATTCCACACAGGTGGATGTGGGGCCCTGCAGGACAGAACTGAACTGGGGGCCTCCCACATGGGAGGCAAGAACCTTCACAGCTGAGCCATCCCAGCAATTACCAGCTGCACTGCAGTTTATCATATGGTTTTCACAAGCTGGGGCCGGGAATCAAACCCTGGACCTTGTGATTGAGGCAAGCACCTAACTGCTGAGCTAGCCTGACATTCCTTAAGTCCTTTTAATATGACCCCAATAATCTTCAATGGTTTTCGTGCTCAATGGTATGATAGAATAAAATATTCTAGGCTTATTTTCAACATTTCCTATCCCCACCCTGCACTCAGCCTTTGCTTCAAGGAATTCTTTCTTTTTTTTTAAATAAGAAAACTTTATCTTGGAGACATTACTAAACTGTGTCAGTGCCCCCCACTCCAATTTGAAGAAGAGGTAGTACAGTGAATGTTATAAAGCAAATAAGAAGAATTTTTGAAGCACTAATATTGACTGACAACAACTTTAATCATAAAAATGTTTAAGTAAAAAAGGAAAAGAAAAGAAAGAAAAGGGAGTGATGGCTCAAACTGATCATGATCTGCACATTTCATTTGACATGTTCAATTCTGACTAGAATGTCCCAGAATGAAAACTGGGCTACTACAATAAAACACTTCCGCTACGGCATCCTGTGCACACCTGTGTTCCAAGCCCACCCCCGTTCCATTCATGCTTCTAACACAACTATTTCCCAACCGGCTGTGCCTGCTGACGAAAGAAGGAGCACGTAGATCTCTAATCCAGTCTGTTGTAAAGCTGGTATGTCTGGGTATCAGCTTGGTAAACAAGGCAGCTGAGGTCTGCTAGGTCATCAATAAAGTCAAACAACTGACTGATACCATATGTGACAGAGGGGCTTGTTGGCACACTCACAGCACACAAGCTTAGTGACAACACTGCCGGGGTAAATGGTGTTTAGAGACCATAATCTAGACACAGATGTCTACTTGTTGTTACTGCAATGGCCCCTGGTTTTAGGCATTTACAGTGGGCTGAACTAAGAAATATGTATTTATAAATATAAAATATGTAGTGAGTTCATTTTATTACATCCAGTTCAAATTTAGGAACACAGACTGTTAATGTAACTCATTGATTTTATATCTGTTTCCTTTTTTGTCCCATACCAAAAATTTCCAAAACCATCAACGTAATTATTTTTTCTCATACTATGCATGCAATGTTACACCACCAATTAATACCAGATTTTTTTGATTAGTGATAACAATGTTTCTATTTTGTTGTTGTTGCTTTACATTTTTTTTTCTTAGTTTATATGCTATGAGGGATGTACTGTTAAATTACTGTGTTTGTGTGGAATTTAGAAAAAATTACCATGTTTAATGTCACTTGGAATATTTTTTTTTATTGTTATGCTACCAACTCCACATACAATTAAGTTCCCTTATTTTATTTAGCTTTCATTTCAATGGCATAGATTTTTAAATTTGTTTTATAATTATGTAAATGATGTGGTATGGTTCTGAAAGCACATCTATAAAACAAGTTTGATGAGAAATCTTCCTACTATTCTATCTTTACTACCTTGTTCACTCCGTATTGGAAATAATTTTTTTTTAAAGTTTTGATTTTTCCTAGGGTTTAAAAAATTAGGCAAATATGTAGCTGAGTGGTAGTTTACTATTCATGTTTTTCTTCACTTTGCTGTTTTTACTTAATATACACTAGGCTTGATTGTGAAATATTTTATACTACATACGTTCTTGTTCCTTTTTAAAAATTGCATAGTACTCCACTGTGTACGTATAGTATAATTAATCCAACCATTTCTCCATAAAGGATAGTTGGGTTACTTCAGACTTTGCTATAATAAATAATGCTTCAATAAAAAATATTTTATATACCTATTTTATATATTTTTAATATTGGTCAGATTCTTGGAAGTGGGATTTGCTAGGTGAAAAATAAATGCACATGTAACTTTGCTAGATATTATCAAATTCTCTCTTGTTGGGTTATTTTCCATTTTTCACTCCAGCAAGCAGTATTTGAGTGTTATTTTTCCCCACAAGCACCTCATAATAGGCTGCGTTATGAAACTTTAGGATTTTTGTCAATTTATTGGGTGAGAAATAGTATCTCAGTGATTCTTAATTTGCATTTCTCTTATGAACAGGATTAAGAATGTTTCAACTTAAAAGCATTTGCAATTCTTTTTCTGTAAAAATATGTTCCTATGAGGATATTGGTACTTTATTCATTTTTAGATACTCTTTACATATAAAGTTATTAAACTGTCTCAAATAAGTTACAATTATATATATTTTTTAGCTTCTCATTTGTTTTTATACTTTGCTTGTGGAATATATAGTCTGTATTATTTTTTTTTTTGCCATACAAAAGCTTTTTATTTTTACATATTGAGATTTAACCAGTATTTAACTTTACTTATTGCATCTAGTTCTGACCATTGCTAGAAATATTTTCCCTATGCTCCAGTTACAAAGGAATTGACCCACAATTTCTCCTAGTACATGTCTGATTCAATTTTTTTATATTTAAACATTTGGTAGTTTTGAAATTTATTCTTGGAAAAATACTAATTTATCTTTTTTCTTATGACTACTGGTACCCAATTATTCCAACAATACTTATTAAAAAGTCCATTCTTCCCTCATTGCTTTGAAATACAGCTTTTATCTATATTAAATTTCCATATGCACTCAGGTCAATTTCTCAAGTTTCTGTTATGCTCTGTTGGTCTTTTTTTTTTTTTTTTTACATGTCAGTACCAACTGTTAGCTTTGTACTATAAAGTTTGTAGCATATTTTAATATCTGATAGGACACCCACCCATCACTCCCAGTGTTCTTTTCCAAGATTTCCTGGCCTTGTTTCTTTTTATTTATAATCAACTTGTGCTTATAATGCTGTTTTTAATCAGGAGTATTTATCAGAAGCATCATCAGAGTTTTTTAAAAAAGAACTAGGCCTCCTCCCCAGACCCAGTGAATTTCTGGATATTGGGTTTGGGTATGTACATCTTGAAAAAGCTCTCCAGTTGATTCTGATAATTCCCCTAAAAGTGACCCTTAAAGCATCAGTTCAGGTTCTAAATCCAGACTACCTTATGTTTTCCCTTAATTGTCCTGGACCTTAATGACATCCAGCATTTACTCAATTTCCTAAGACAGACATCTCTCCAGTCTTGACTTCAGTTCTTCCTCTCCCTTACTTTTGTTTTCAATTGGTCACCAAATCTACATTTTACCTAAAAAACACTTAGCTTTAAACCTCCAAAGCAGTTCTTTTATACCATCTTTCTCACGGACTGTTAAGCAATCTTTTCACACTACACTCTATCATCTGCACTGCCTACACAGTTATTGTTCCCTAAAAACAAGGTTGATTGTGTCATTCCTTTGTTGTCTCTCAGGATAAATTCAACCATGTTACCATCATGGTACACCAGGCCTTTCACTCTTAGGTCCCAGATTCCTTATCCTGCTTCATCTATTATTCCACAACTCACATTGAATATTGCTGTTACACTGAATTTCTCACTAGAATGGAGACCAGACCTTTCTAGTAATGCTTTATTTTTAAACTTATGGTTTCTTTCACTTAGAATCCACTCCCTCCTCCCTTAGCCTGGTAAGCTGTCAGTATTTAAGATGCAGTTCAAATGGCATCTCTTTGATAAAGCTTTTTTTTAGACTCCCAATCAGAATTGGTTGCCCCATCCTCTTTATTCTAGCAAAACTTTATTATTTGTATCTTTATAATGTGATCTATGTGAGTCTCTAATCTCCCTGGAATTTCACACTTTCAACATCAACCAGAATGTGAGCTTTTCATGTTTTTCCAGCCTCTCTCAGAGTACATAGCATATAGTAAGCACTCCAATGTTTGTTCAATGAATGAAAAGCTTCATAATCTGTACCGATGAAACAGAAACAAGACATGACAGTGGCCAGCTTGTTCTATTATTTAGATATCTCATTCTTTGGGCTTTTTGTAGTCAGCCTTCCTGGACTTTGTTCTCTGCACATGGGATATTCATTACTCTTTGAAGATCCATGTGTAATACCTATAGTAGTAAATTAGATATCTATCCACCTCTCTACTTATTTATGAAGTACTGTCTTGGTCCAAAAATTTGATGCTGCTTAATAGAAGAAAGTGAGTCTATACTGGTGGTATAAATAGCCTATGGGATAGGTATATATATATATAGAAGTTCAGAAATAATTATCAGTGATACTGAAAAAATCCATTTGATCATTCAATTCTTTTACAACTCTGCATGATGAAGTACTAATTTAGATGATGATCTTAGGTAGAAGACTAGTATAGTGATATGGGGGCCAAATTGTTTTACAATTAGTTTTTCTTTCCTACCCTCAACTCTATTATGTTGTAATCTCTGAGACAATCAAATGTGATAACATGAAAAAAGGAAAGGAAACATAATAAAAAATAATTAAGCACAACTTTTTAGTATGAGGCTATCAAATACTACAGTAATCCAGGTTTAAATTTTTAATGTAGCATTATTTTTATAAATCATTTTATAAGTACAGATTAAATTGGAAAATTAATATACTTGAATTACCTAATAACATCAAATTGTTTTAGATATATTTTAATATAAAAATTGAAGCTTTTATTTTATTGAAATATAGGAACTCATCTTATGAATTTTAGGTATCTATGGGAGTTTTTATTTACCAGATAGTTTGTTGATGTCCATTGAACTGGAATTCATGTTTGAGAATGTTCCAAAAATTTTCAGAACTATGTAAAGAGCCCTTGATAGTAAAAAATATATTTTAAAAATATTTTAAAGACACTAAAAATCAATTTATTCACTATCACTTTTATCCTTTATTCCAACATTTTGATGACATTCATTACTTCATCATTCAACCAAGAAAAAGGCAACTTTGTATTGTATTCGTTTCAACTTAAAATTATAAATTCTTTAAAAAAATTTTTGAATTGTGGTCTGAATTACCCAGGAGAATAGGAATTTTTAATGTTTTTATGTAAGTTCATCACTTTCATTACATATATACCATTTTTTCTGTGGATTAGACATATATCCATCCAAACTTTAAATAAGTAAATGAATTATGTCAAATATTTTTCCTAAACATTTTTCCTGGTTTCTTCTCTAAACCAGGCAATGTAAATGAAACATTCTTATGAAACATATTGTTTGGAACACCAATGTGCCATCTTTAAACCCAATATTTCAAAATATTAGAACCAAAAATTGAACCATGCTTTGCAGTACGTATTTTGTTAAGTAGTATTTAAGTAAAATAAATATCCTTAGTTATCCATTTAACTTTATTTCAAAAAAAATGTTTTAAAAGAATTCTTTATGAAAATTGGGACAACTTGAATCTAGTCCTTTAAAAAATCCTTTCAGAAATGTTTTCAGCAGTTACTTTAGTGATTAGGCAAAGTGTCAGAAATGGAGTATTGAAATATTATTACAATACTTAGTTACATATAGAAATATCAGTGAATTGCCTTGTTTACTTCCAAATGTTTTAAATACTGTTTGAGTAATGACCACTATTATATAAAAATACATGAACTTTTTTTTGCATGTTACTTTAGATGGAATATCTAAATTTACACTTACATTTTAATCTGTATTTTTCTTCTGGAACACTATTAGTAAATTTTGAGATTGTAGAACTATTGACCCAGTCATACATGTACAGAGCTTGGCCTCTGAGTTAATTAAATATGAGTTAATATTATATTAAAGGAAATTATTGTCCTTATTACAGTTATTAGGTAGTTACTCAAATTATAGCTTCAAAGAAATACAGAGCATGGAAAACTCAGGATTAAATTATGCATTTGAACCTTAGGCCAGCTTTTACTGTACAGACAGTTTTCTGCTAAGAGAGAAATTGTATGTCATTGAAATTAAATGCTTTTCTGGGGATGGAAGGTTCCAGTTTTTAATGAAATTACTGAGTGTGGTGTAGTGAAATGATTAAAATCTGTATTCCGGGAATGTGGCAGGGAAAAAAAATCAATAAGTGCTAGCACAGCTTTGCTGCTCAATGTGAATCCTGAGAATGAAATAAACTACTACAAAAATAATAATTAAAAACATATCAGCACATTAATTTATTTACCATCAGTCTCCTGAGACATCATCTTCACTAATTTTTAGCATACATTTTACTATGTAATGAGCAGCCTTCTTTTCAGATATCCCTATTAGACAGGCAGTATTTCCGCCCTTCCCCCAGTGCTCCAGCATTGCAATCATTGTACTTGCACTTATTATGTTACAAATGACCGAGGTAAGGCTGACATTCTCAGTGCATGCAAAAAGACCTAGTCTGCCAAGCTTGCTTTCTTTCTTTTTTTTTCTCCTAATGAAGCAGCTTTGTGAAATCTCCCCATGTGTTAATACTAATGAAGATCCTTCAGCACAATTAAAATCACAGCCAGTGGCTGAAGAGGAAACATAAAACAATAGCGTCTTTTAAGATACATTTATCCACATTTATATGTACAAGATATACATATATGGTTAAACTATTCTTCTAAAGCTTGCCTTTCCCTTGCTCTTCATCCTGATAATTAAATTATGCAATTTTTTATTATATGAACTTTGAGACTTTTGCGGGGTGGGGGATACTACCTTAATGAAAACATTAAAAAATTATGTGTCTCCTCGGGTAATAAAGCATAAACCAAATAGAGGCTTTTTTGTTGTTTAATCATTTCTAGGAAGCTATGGATGTGCGCGGGTGGAGGTAATGTGTACTTTAACTTTACTGGTTTCAGGATGTTGTAATTGCGGGGAATGGCAGGCTAAAAAACAAAGTTGGAAGAGATTCTGGGGGTAGACAAATAGCATACATCGTGTGTAGTTTAAAAACGGAGCAGCAGATTACCAGTGTTGATATTAAAAACAAACAAACTTCAGTTCCTAAATTAGCTACCCCCCCATTTTAATCTTTCAGAAATTGGGGGGGAGGAACTACTGAGATTCCTTTTACCATTTTAATTTATAACTTTAAGACGGTTTACTATTTTAACGTGTTTTAAATTTTAACTCCGTGCATAAACATTACAGCCTGCTTAACTTGCCCATGTGAGGGCTGTAGCGTTTAATCCCGGGACCATCTTGCGTCCTGCTTTTTATGTTGACTTCCAAACATCCACGAGTTCTTGGCATAATAACTTAGTTGGCTTGTAGACTTCAACCGAATGAGTTTGTGGGGAAAAAAAAAAATTAGGTGAACGTCGTTCATCTACGTTCCTTATTCTCATAGTTACACGTTTCTGAAAAATTACGTTTCGATCCCATTTTCTGACCTCTCCAGTTTTCAAAGTAAAACAAAACATGTAAGTTTCTTAACTTTTTTCCTGGGACAAGGAAGCGTGCAAACTCAAAGCTCCAGTATTCTTGGGAGGAAGCAGCAACCCCCTCCCTCCCTTGGCTCCTTTAGGAGCTGATAGGTCATTTATTATTGGAACTGAAATGGTATAAACAATTCTCTCTCTTTTTCCCCTTGTTAACAGCAACTTTCATTGTTAGAGAGAGGAGAGAGAGAGAAGCCTTGTTGGTTGACGTCACTTGGTTCATGAAGCCTTCGCCTAGAAGTGAAGCTGCGGAACAAACCTTGAGAAGAATCATCTCCTGCTTCAATCTGCTGCTGGATAGGAACTAATCAGAGGGACAGAGGCGGAAGACGGAGCCGGAGGGAGTCCCGGGCTTGCCCGAGCGCACATCTCCCCTCCGCTCCAACTCTACACTTTTCGTGCAAAAAGAATAATAGCGATAAAAGGAGGTGTTGGGGTTTCCCGAAACCCAAATCGTAACCTTCAGCCATCCCGAGAAGGCAAACACCCATCCACCGCAACTCTCAGTTCGAAAGTAGAGGTGAGTTACAAACCCACGGGTGTGGGGTGCGGGCGAAGATGAAAATCCCTGCTGCGATGAAGCCGGCGGACACTGAAAAGCAGAGCCGGCGCTCCGAGAGCCGGCGAGGCTGCCGAGTTGCTCTCCCGCGGCGCCCGCCCTGCCCGGCCGCCCTGCCGCCCTGCCGCCCTGCCGGCCGTCCACCCTCGCCGCCGGTCGGAGCGTCTCTTTGTTGTGCTGGCTGCGAGGCTGGGGTAGTGCTCGGGGTCCCGAGTGGAGTTTGGGGGAGCAGAACGCGGAGGTGCGCGGGGGGTGGGGGTGGGGGGCGCGGTCTCAGGAGAAGGTAAAGTTTATTCCTGGCTGCCGGGGCGGGACTTGGGTCCGGCAGGGCCGCGGGCCGTGCCTCCCCGGCGCGGGCACACGCTGCCGCCGCCAGTGCGCCGCCTTTGTGCCGGCCGCCGGCTCTCCTCGCTTGGCTTCGGCCTCCAGCGCTCAGGTCGCCGCCAACAGTTTTGCTTCTTAAAAAACACAATCTCTGGCGCTGGCGAGATCGCTGTTCCTACCCGGGAATATCCCGGCTGCTCCCCACAACCCCTCTTTCTTTCTTTCTTTCTTTTTTTTTTTTTTTTTTTTTTGCCGGGGTAGTTTCAAGATTCCCCCCTCCCCCCCGCCGCCCCAGTCCGCCTACTGCTGCCCCCTTTTTGCCTCCGCCCCTTCTTTCCTTCTGGACCGATTCGCTGCGCCTGCCACCCCCCTCCCCCAGTCGGGCCTCTTTCGCTGCCTAGCTGGGATCTCTGGAGTTTGCGGAAAATGAGCTGGGGGCTGGGGTTCGCAGTGGGGGCCGGTGGGACTGGGAAAGGTACCTGGGAAGAGCTGCATGTCAGCACACAGAGGGCTGGAGGAGCAAAGCTGTTCGTACAGTAATGTCTGTGTCCTAGCAGTTCTTCCCCGGGAGCAGCCGCCAGCGCTCAACTCTTCTTCGCTCTCCATCTTCTGGCTGCTCCCCCCGGCCCCCTTTCCCTTTTGCGGTTCTCCCCTTGAAGGAGTTCCACGAACCCCAGAATTGGGACTTGGAAAAGGAAGGACGTGTTCGGAGGGTCAGAGCTGGCCCTGCTGTTTGGGAGGTTTTGTCTTCTTTTCTGGCCCTCTGTATTTATCTTTTGTGTGTTGCTTCCTTATAAAGGGAGAAGCAGCTGCAGTCCTTGGCCGAGTTGTTGAAATTTATCCCTTTGTGTATATTACAATATCCTCCATTTTTTCCCTCTGCCCTCTAAACAACAAGCGTTTCGCCATCTTGGGCAGTTTTTATTCCCAAGTCTCTCTCTCTTTTTTATTTTTGAGGAAGGGAAAGAAGCCTTAGAAAGGCAAAAAGTGTCTAGATTAGACTCAAAGTTTAGGGAACGTTCAGGGGGCCCAGTGACGTCATGTGAACTTTATCGAGAAATTGTCCCAAGACTAAATTTTTCGCCTAATTCCCTCCCCCTGTTGTAAAGGGCCGTTTAACTTAACTGGTTAACGATAACTTGGGCTGTTTATTTTTGTGATCTGCTCTCTAAAATGAACTCTCAGCATCTACACATTTTATGTTTTGGTAACAGGTGGAAAATTATGTGCAAAAATGGTATAAACTTTTATAGTGCCCTTTGGTATTCACCTAGCTTTTGTCCACGTTATTTTTTATTTAAAGATTGCAAATGTTATTTTTAGTCAGCGTATTCCCTTATTTACTTAACTTTGCTGTGGTTTTTTTTTTTTTTTTAATGCTTGGTTAATATTTATGTGTACTTATTTTAGGTTATCTAGACCCCCCTCCCCATTTTTTAATGAAATGTTTTATACATATTTGCTTACATTTTGAAAATGTAACTATTGAAAATACTTGGAAATACTGGATACTTTTTAAATTTAGTAGCAGATCTTAAGTCAAACGACTGGCAAAAATATGGTTAGTATTTAAAAGGCAGAATTGATTTTAAAATATATTTTATAACCTCAAGCTATAAGCTCTGTCAGCCATTATGAAAAGATAAACAATAAAAACTAGTGTTTAAATTTGCTTGTCTAAAATAGTTTTCACCTCACAAAAGTTCAGTTGGTCACATGATCAAACTTAATGATACACTGACTGGTATATAAAGAAGAGGCACTGTAAATTGAATGGGAAAGTGGGATTCTGTCTCCTGTAGTCATTTGCAGTCAGCATATTTACTTCTCTTCTAACAAGGACTTGAAACTGTCTGTATTTAATTTGCATTCTCTTTGTCTTCTGGGTTGGGGAAAACATTGACTACAGTTAACAAAAAAAAAAAAAGGCTAATAGAAACTATTCTGAATACATTGAAAAGGTTAGTCTAACACATAAAAACTTATATTGTATGTGGTATGTTTTTATCTCTGTAACAGTGTTCTCTGGTGTTATCTGCTATGCTACTTAGGAATTTGCTTTATGTAAGATGCTATAAAGCCTGGCTGAATTGAATGTCTACCATTTATGTGAATTGTAGGTAGGTGAAAAATATTTAAATAGTTAAAAAGCACATAGAACAGATGGTTCTAAATTATACATGCAACAAAGGACTAAGAGATTTGGCAGATTATAAATAGCAAGCAACAGAGGATAAGCAGTTTTAAGAAAATGGCAGTTAAGTACATCTGATGTCTCTCACCTATTGTAAACACTACATTGTTACTGTGATGCATAATCAATAATTTGGACAACATTGAGGCACTTAAGTTTCAGATAGAAGAAAGTAAGATTTCACAAATGCTTGAACAGTTAATGTAAAAATTACTTAAGACTATGATGACAAATAAGTTTTTTTTAGGTTTTGTTTTTTTTTTTGGAAATCAAATTGCTTTAAAACTAGGAAGTTATCTATGAGAATTTAATAGTCTTAATACTGGTGTATTCATATCATGGTTTGGAGAGTAGAAGTAGGTACACATTTTAAAATCCAGAGAATACTATCTTTACTACTCTCATACGTTAAACTAGTGCTGAAGTATTGTAGCATTTACTCTTTCAAGCACTACTGAAAAATATTTTCAGGCTATTCAGTCTTGGAAATGGGTGTATTAGAAGACTGTTGACATACTTTACTAAATAGTTATTAAATGAAGGAAGGATATATTTTAGTATTAATGTTTGAGTTTTGTGCATATATAACAATGATTTTACTTGGTGAATATAGTTTACTCTCAATTTTTAAAATGTAAACATTTTAATGTAGTTTTTGCCTTTCTAGAAGTATCTGAGTAATTATATTTAGCATTTTTGAAAGATTTAGAATAACTTGGCAGAAATTTGTTTTATTTTTATAAGCCATTTATTTAAAATGCATATAAGACTGTAATAGAAACCTTGGAATTTTAATACTGTTGCCCTTTCTCCTATTTCTTTGTTTGCATGTTTATTATAGAACTGCAGTGTAAAGGAGCAGATGTTTTGCCAAACATCCTGATGTGTTGCTTTTTCTTATGGGAGTGCATAACTGTTCCTTCTGATGCATCAACTTGACAGCTGGTTGATTTCATGGAGCTGCTAAGAAGCCATTAGTGGTGTCATTGAATTGAAACAGAACAGTCACTCCCAGCTTGAACTGCAATTGTTAATGTCTTTGTTGCTACTTTTGTGTTACTATACAAGATGTAGGCTATCACAGTTGCATGAAAGTTCATGTTTTCTGTCTTATCTCCTTGAATTAGTGAATGCATGTGTTAAAACTTGATTACCTTAGGTTTAAATATTTCTCAAAGAAAGAGATTTTCAGTTGTAGTTTGTGAGTTTTTGATCTAGTCCTAGCTAGAACTACCAAAAGAAGATATCACTTACCCCCAAAGTAAGATGGAGGTTTTTGACTTCTAGATAAAACTATCACCCAGGTTTAATGACATTTAACATACTTGATATTCAGAGGGGCTAAATTACCTACTTAGATATTTTAAGAGTTGTTTTTGGGTTTTTTTGTTATATAAAGGTAAGTATTTCATATTATGAGGTTTTAAAATACAGTGCTTTATTTAATAAATATTTACTCTTTTGATTAAATCTTTCTTTAAACTTGTTGCACAAAATAATCAGAAAAGAATTATTGAGGAAATGGACAGCTTTGTGTTTAATTTTCTTTATAAGGAAGTGAAAATATTAAGTAATTGACTAGAAGTCATTTATTTTAAAATTTGAAATATTTTTATTGTACTAATAACTTTTATGGTTAGTTTCAACTATCAAACTGGTAATAAAATGGCATCAGATCATTTCATTGCTGCCTAAGTGTTTTTCTAATTATTTGCTGATTTTTTTTTTTTTCTTGGTGGGAGAGGCGAAAGGGAGGAAAGAGAGAATAGTGATAATGCCAACAGAAAGAAACTTTTTAAACTTATATAAAAAAACTTTAGAATGATAAATTTAAGGATATAATGTAGCTTATCACTGTTAGATCTTTTTTAGCCCCAGTATTTATTGACTTTTAATTTTTTAATCTTTAAATACATTATACATTTAAACAGTTTTTCAAATAGCCTAATATTTACATTTAAAATAAAATAGTTTGCCTTTAAAATACTTAAAATGTGAAATTAATGATTAGAATATATACTTTCCTTAGTTAAATCCCATTAGAAGGAATTACTATACCATAGATACATTTTAAACACTTAAAATGCACTGTTGAGTAATTCCAGAATTATGATTTCTTGAAATCAGAGGTTTATAGAGATGCTCTCCTTTTAAATAGATCATATATTACTTAGACTAAAGCTAAGATTTATCTTCAGGTAATATGATTTCTCAACTCTTTTATGTAATAGCAAACAGTTCCTTAAAAATAAAATCATTACCTTAGCCTATGATACAATTTTTAAGAAATTTGTTATATTTGTGTCAAGACAGATATTCATGTAAACTAAATTGTGATAAACTGAGTTATACATTAAATTTTTTTTTTTTTTTGAGAGGAATCTCAATGCTTAGCTTATTTTTTATGGAAAATATGGTCTTAATTGTGCAAATAAGTATCCCATAATTCAACTAGGAATTTTTCCTCATTCTTAAAGGAGGGCAATTTTAAACAAAAAGTCATGTAAAGTTTAAACTTTCATTTATAAGTTTTTCTGTTGACCAGATTAAGTTGGAAATTTTTTTCAATGAGTTAATTTGCAATTATATATGGAGTTATAAAATTTGTTAACATGTTTGCTGAAAGAAAAATAACTTGTATTTACATGACTTTTAAATCTATTTTGAATACTTTGTGATTTGTGGTAAATCAATACAGTGTGACATGTAAAATATTTAATAGGTCTTGATATTTGTAAGTTAAACATTATTTTAAATGAATAGGCTTTGAGAGGGTAGCTGAAAAATCAATTTTTATCTCATTTTAAAACCTGTATAAGATAGGGTGTTTTGTGTTTTTAAAAATAATTTCAATACTTATAAAATACTTTAAAAATTAATTTATGAAATTTAGCTTGTACATTGATGTTTGAATGCTTTTCATTAAAAATAAAAAATTGTGTTAGCAATGATACTAATGAAGGTAATGTAGAGGTAAGAACCTCTACTCATTTTTGTGTTCACATGTATGCGTGTGTATATAAGAAACAACATTTGGTTTGAAGATAGTGCATTGGTGCTTAAGCTATGTGTAGACATAATTGTGTGTTTTTCCTGTTTTCTCCTCTTAACACTTTCCACAAGCATGCACTCATTAATCAAAGACAGTGAACTCCTGCTGAGGGCAGAGAGGTTCATCAAATTGGCAGTCAGTTTGGTGTAAAGAACGGTGTACTGAAGCTCTTAACTTGCTGGGACATAAATAAATCTAAGGTCTTTGTATGCAAACCCTGGAGGTTAATACTGTATAATTCAATGTCCTGTCTTTGTTTTTATGATTGATGCTTTTAAATGTTTCAAGCTTGACGCAAGTCTTCTAGTAGGTCAGGTCTGACATTCTGATTGGCTGAAGTGAGAAAGCATTAGGTTGTCAGGACTTTGAGTATGCTGCAGAGATTTTGATTTTTTTTTTTTTCCCCCTACAAGATCATTGTCATATTGCCTGAGTTGTTAGAGGAATGTACTGATGATTGACATTCCCTGCTGTGATAATGGACCCAGTGCATGAAGTGCCAATAGTTTGGTCCTATTTGTTCGGAAGCTTACTGCTATTTGTATCTTTAACAGAGCTAACATGTAGAACAAGCAAAACTACTGGGATTTCTCCATAGAAATAGTGCTGGGATTTGGCTTTAGCATGAATTGGTTGCATATTCATAATTTAAGAACAGCTGGTTACAGCAAGCACATAGTCATTTGCAAGCTATTATAAACCATTCCACTCACACATGGAGCCTGTGCGTAGTGGATTTTTTTTTTTTTTTTTATTGATCTACCTGCATTTAAAATCTGGTCACTGCTGCCACAGAAGCTCTTCATTTTAGCTGTGTTTGCAACATAGAACAGCTTCACTTTTAAATATTAATTTAAACTAAATGCTGAGTGAAATGAAGAAGCTTTGAAGGAACCAAGTATAAAAGGTCAATTATGTGTTACCCCTCATATAGTTCATCTTTGCCAAAACCAAAGAGGCCTAAATTATATGCTCGTACTTTTTGGAAAATATGTTGTGTTTTGATTTTGTTCTTTGATAAATAACTGAATTATCTTTGATTTGAAAATACTGCTAATTATATATAGTTTTAGGAAACAACCACAAGCAATAAATTGTGATTGATTAGCCTGTAAAACAGTTTATCTAATATGTAGGTAAGTGACAGTACTTCTAGCTTAAGAGTGGTGTCAGGCAATACAGAAAGGAAAATCAACAAGCCATTTATAATTGGATTACAAAAAATGCAAATCCAAAATCTAGAAAGATAGTTTAATTTTTAAGAAGGAATTGAATGAAGTCTCTTCTGCGTTTTGGGGTCACTTCTGGAATATTAAATATAGCTGTGTTCTTACAGTATTTAAATGATCTGTGCCAGCTTGTCCAGCTACGACAGTTTCCTGCATCTTGTGCTGCAGAGTAGGGACTGAAAGGAGAGGAGAAAACCTTGGTACCAAGCTTTCAGCAGGAAGCATGAGAGGAGAGAATGTTAAATGTGATTTCATACACGCTTGTAGGAATCACAGGGAGTTCTGCCTTGATTTGTGTATGGTAAAATAAGTGGACACCTGAATGATTTATAATAATGGTGATTATGCTGAGCCTTCTACACAACACGGTATTAGGATCAGATGTGCGTGTGTGTGTTTGTCCTCACATTAGATGATGAAGTAGCTTTTAGCACTTCAAGGTTGAGCACCAGTCCTAAGAGTACATTTTACTCTTTCTTGGCTTCACAAATGACTGGATATGTGGGTGATATAACAATATATATGGCCAAATTTAATCTAGCTGAGAAGTAGGCTGTACATTTTTCTAAATAATAAATTCAAAGGTTATTAAAGGACGATGTGTTACATTTTAGTTTTGAGATGCATAGGATAATAAGAGTTAACTTGCCATTATTTGAGGTTATTTTAGTCATTTTGTGAATTATTCTATGCCATTTTCTCCTTTTGACAATTGTCCTTTAAGTTATGTCCCTTCTCTTTAGCATATTGCCACAGAATAAGCTGAAGAAATAAAAGGAAGCAAAATTTAAATAAATCTAGTTTCCCTTCCTCCCTCACTTCTTGGTAGGTCAGACAGAAAAATCCTTAGATTTCCACCAAAATGAAGGTTTGGGATTTTCTCTACTTTCTCTGGTTCTCATAATAATTACATTTAGATGAAAATAAATATGAGGTAATGGGCTCAGTTAAAAGAAATATTAGTAACCCAACGAAATAGTAGAAAATTTAGCCATTACTTGAAAAATAAATTGACTCACTAAGAACAACCACAGGAGGATCACAGGTGTTTTATACACTTACTGTTTTAGTACAAATAATGGGAAAAGGGTGGCAACTATCTTCAAGTTTATACTGAATCTTGCCTTTAAGCATAGTCTTGGAGACCTGTGGATAAAAGTTTGTGAAAGCTCAAAATAGGGTATAAATAACTTCTGGTTGGAATAATTATAAGAGAAAAGGCTCTTTGGTTTAAGTAGCATTAAATTAGATGAAGAAGAATGTGAAAACTGAATATTTAGAGATCAGGCAGAAAGAACTCAACAAAGAAGAGCATGAGTCCCCTCTAGGATAAATAAATTAAAAAAATATGTCTAATGGGTATCTCGAGTGGTTCTGCAACCTTTTTGAGGTCACCCCATCAACACCTCTTCTCCCTGAAGGAAGGGAAAACCTTATGGGATCATTTTTTCTCCATTGCTTTCAAAATTGACTGCTTGGCTTTCTCTGGAGAAGGTGGGTTAATCAGTTTCAAATCATCCATTTCAATGATAGGCTTGTTTGCGAAGGCCAAGTTAAAACCGACAAAACTGCCCTTTCTGGTCAGTTATTCAAATACTGTGTTTCATGTGAGATTAACCAGAACCACTTCTTTCTCCTTCATTCTTTTCCTGTGCTTTCATAAGTGGTTTTTCTTGAAACCCGATGCTTGGTCAGACCTGCTGACAACATTGAGCAGGGAGAACCTCTGTTTCCCTTTTCTAAATTTTGAGGAACTAGCCTTCCAAGAGGATTTGATGACTGACATAGACAACTCCTTTACATCTTTTAGTTCCTTTGAGTTAAACAAGAAGACAGACTTGCATGACTGCCAATAATAGGAATGGATATCCATAAGAACCAAAAGCAACAAAATCCAAAGCCCCTACTTAATTACTTTAGTGCTGAATTTCACTAATAGAAATCTCAGTAAAAATAGAGTATGAAAAGGAAAGAGTCATGAAAATTCAAACAAATGTACAAGGTCTCAGTTTTTAGTGGTTAGATTTTTCCTGACTTCATTATTGTTGCACTAAGATAATGAATTTTGTTTAATTTTTTTTTTTTCAATATTGTGATGAACATTTACTTGGAAGAGGTGTGCAGAAGAAAACTTTAAAGATTTTATATAATTTCAGACTTATAATCATTTTGTGTGATCATTGTTTGATTTTGGGTATGATGAGTTTTGAGTTAAAAAGTAGAAATGAGTGGAACTAGAAGGCGATCTAGTGTCTTGAGTTTAACAAGAAGCCTTACTTGTTATCTTTACTTGTTTCCATGATGACATGGCTGTTAAAACCTACTTTTGCACTTCCTTGCGAAAAAGATTATTGTTAATATAAACCATTATTGTGACAAATCAGCAAAGCCCGTCTTGAGCATCTGAAAAAATCAGGTAGCAGCCTGGAAGTCACAGGATGATGTGCTTCTCAATTTATGGGTCGTTAGTGTAGCATATTGAAAGAAAAGGGTGTGAGAGGCAACAGTACCTGACAGAGGTTGTGGGTCAAATCTCTTATTTTAAAAGTGATTACAGCAGAGCTAAAGGAAGTATCGGGAGGTGGGTAGTAACAACAACTAAAAGAGACAGTTTTAAAGAAGGCTTTTAAATGGGGTTAAGAGGTGTGGAATACTGTTACATAATTGAGTCCTCTTGGAAAGTAATTATCAAGATTTTCTACATTGTGGTCTAAGTATCTTAGCATTAAATTCCTATGCATTGTCATTATTATTTTCTGCAAACTTGTTGAGAGAGTAACTCTTATCTGTAATCATACCATGGGTAATTTGAAGTAGAAAGTTAAAGGGTTAGGGAAGGGCTGTGTAAACAGTAAACAGTTGGTCCAGGAAGAGAACATGTAGTAACTTTGGCAGGTTAGGTAAAAAAGCTCTTTCTCCTTCCCTCTCCAGAAAGTCTGTTCATAGATGTACTTGCCAAAACTCATAAAAGAAAAGAATTTGTTTAAAGAATGTGTAAATGCTTTTGTACTATGTGTGAAATGGAAGGGTAGGAGCAAGGCATGCTCAGGGGGAAAAAAACTAAAGAGAATGTTACCAGAATTTCCCAGTTTTGGAAAAAAAAAAATTTTTTTTTTAAAGATTTAGTGTTTGAGAGAAGGAGAGAGAGAGAGAGAGAGAGAGAGAGAGAGAGAGAGAGAGAGAGAGAGAGAGAGAGAGAGAGAGAGAGAGACCCACTCAGAGCAGTCTCCATAGTTGTATGTCATTAATTGTGACATAATTTTATTCCCCACAGGTGCGTGTGGAGCTTCGTGGGTGGGAACCGAACAGGGGTGGTGGTGGTGGGGAGGGAGGGTCTTCCGCGTGGGAGATGAGAACCTTCGCACTGTGCCTTCCTAGTGATTACCAGTTGTGCTGCAGTTCAGCATGTGGGGTTGCATGGGTCAGGGTCAGGAATCAAACTCTGGACCTCACCATTGTGAGGCAAGCGGTCAACCTCTGAGGTACCCCAGCCCCAGTTTTTTTCTTAATACATATACCTGTATATATTTTAATTCCAGTCGACACGCAATATTAGATTAGTTTCAGATGTACAACATGGTGTTTAGATGTTTATCAACCTTCTGAAGTAATCACCCTGATAATCTAGTATCCATCTGATACCATTTATACTCATTACAATACTACTGACAGCATTCCTATGTTACACTCTACATCCAATGACTATGGTATAACTACCAGTTTATACTACTTAATCCCTTACCCTTTTTTACCCAATCACCCAACCCCCCTCCCACCTCCCAAACATCAAAATGTTCTCTTGTATCTATGAGTTTGTTTCTGTTTTGTTTGTTAATTTATTTTGTGAAATAAGTTTTTGGTTTATTTTTATTAACGATTTTATTTTATTGTTTTGAGAGAAAGTAAGAGAGAGAGGGGGAGAGAGAAGGGAGGAGGGCACAGGGAAGTTTCCATAGTTGTACATCATTAGTTGTGACATAGTTTCATTCCACACTGGTGTATGTGGCTGCGAAGGGCAGGGATGGAGCTGAGGGCCTCCTGCATGGGAGACAAGAAACTTCACCACTGAGCCATCCTGGCGGTTCGTTGCCAATTGTGCCACAGTTTAGCACATGGGGTTGCATGGACCGGGCCTGTAATCGAACCCTGGACTTGATGATTTCGAAGACAAGTGCTCACCCTGCTGAGCTATCCTGGCATTCCCTGTTTTTTATTTTTTTAATGAAGTATGCGATGATATATAATACCTTGATTTTGACCTTTTTTCATTTTAATGTGAGATACCTTATGTGAACGGTGAAACGCCATTTTTTTTTTGAGATTTATTGCAAATATTTTATTCTAGTAGGTATCATTTGATACATTGCAGCTGAAATCCACCAGCACCAACTAAATTAACTACATTTACCTGGCATGTTTTTTCTGTATTTGTAATCCTAGCAATTCACAAGCGAGCTAAAAATAATTCTATAGTTATCTATGGAAACCCAAAAATCACTTATTTCTAATGTTTAGCTAGCACTATTGTGATATGCTAGTATAATAATTTCATATTAGGCAGTAGTGATTAATTAATTGATCATTAAGTTGAGAACAAGAATCAAGTTAACATCTATTAACTAGAAACAATTCAGCATGCCCAAATAAAATGCATGCATGACCCATAATATGCTTAAGGAGTTCATAATTTACATAGAAAGAATAGATGCACATAGAATGGTCTCATATTTTGTGTTTTTAACTCATGGAAATGCATTTATGTTAAGAAAAAACTAGGGGAAAAAGAATTTTAACAGCCATCATTTACTAATGAACTCAGGCTCTAGGTGGGATGCATGAGTCAGGTGCTCTTGTTCATGGGTACCTCTCAGTGTGAGCATCTTACACTGCAAGGCTCTTAGGTCTTAATATAAATTATTTTTTTTGTGTGTATCATAGCTCCTAAATGCAGGCCAGTTATGGGTGTCTGGAGCTCAATAAATATACCTGCTTTAATGCTGGTGGTGAAAGTGTCTTGTGTTGGGCTTATTGAGAAATAGTACTTTCTTCTCCAGTGTGGTCCATGTCAAAGATACTATCTACTGTGTTACTTTATTTTAATTCTAGAGACTATGCATACTCCCCTATCCCCCAACCAGGTGAGTCTCTACTGTACATGAAAATAGCATGGTTCAGAATAGTTTATATGCTTAAGTGTTCCTATTGATATCTCCCAAAATGTAAAAAAAAACAAGAAAAGGGGGGGTGTTGGAGTTAAAGGGGTTCAAAGAGGTGATGAAACTTCAGATGGGCTTTAAAGGATGTAAGAGATATTTTATATTAGAACAGCAACCTGAACAAAGGAGAGGATGGAGGGAAACCCACCTAAAATTTGTTTGAAAATAATGGGAGATAAAGTTAGAAAGGGGAATTTGGGTTAGCTAATAGATTTTTAAAGCAGAGTTGTGACATGATTAAAAAGTTGTTTTAGAAAGATAAGAGTTGACATTAATCGGTTAAATGGATAGAAGGAAGAGGCTATAAAAAAAAACACCAAAAAACCCCAGTGATTTAGTGCAGAAATTGGTGTCAGGTGGTAGTGACTAGACTAATAGCAATGTGAGTGGGCAGAAGGATAAATATGAGGTACATAATAATTTAAAGGAATGGGATTGAGCTAGTTTGGGGAGATAAGAGATTGTATTGCCTTTCATTGAAATCTATTTCCTATGATTATGACAGTAATGTAGTTGAACACCTATTTCCTTCTTTTCAGATGGTGAAAAGAGAACTAGAGAGATTGGTTGTGGCTTACTACTTACCAATAGATATTCTTTCTAATAAATACATCATATATGTATTATGATGAGTTTAGCTTAAGACAAACTCTCATCTGTTTTTTAAAACTCTATTTCCCTCTTGTTATATCATGTTATGTAAATATATAAGTGAATAATCACATCCAATCAGCCTAATACTTTTTGTGTTTATGTTTATTCTGTATGTTTTTATACCACTGTCAACAACAATTTCTGAAAACCACTGGGAGATAGGAGGCAGCATGTTCTAAATACTATATTACAGGCACACCATACATACCAGTATTATGGATTCCTAAGTATAGATCTTCATGACTCCATGATTTTTTACTTGATTTACCCTGTATGCAATTCTTACTTCCTCTGTTTGTGCTTGGTAAATTGTGCTTATTTTCTAATACACTTGTGAAGAGTTACTTTTGTGACATCTTCCCAACCCTCTACCTCCCCACAGGGTTATCTGATTCTTCCCCTTTGTCCCAATAGAGTGCTGATAGTGGAGCTCATGGTTGTGCATATAGATTGATTGATTCCTTTTTTCCTACTTTTATAAATAATGCTTCCCTGAACATTATTATGCATAATGGTTTTATTTTTTATTAATTTACATTACTTTAAAGGATAAATTCCCAGTAATGCAATTCTTTTGTGCAAGGGCTTGGGATACTTTAAAGCTCTTTATATATATATATATATATATATATATATATATATATATATTATGAACTTGGCTTTTGAAAGGATTTTATGAGTTTATATCTCATAATGTATAACTCTACCTGTTTTACAACACTCTCGTTGGATCGGGGATATTCATCATTTTTACTTCTTGCCAATTCCATTGCCAAAAATTGCACCTTGGGAAAGCCGGGATGGCTCAGCGGGTTAAGCGCTCGCTTTGAAGCCCTGAGGATCGAGGATCGAATCCTGGCTCCGGCCCAGGCGGACGCACATGCTGAACTGGGGTGTGCTTCCTGAATGCGGTGAGGCCCTCAGTTCAGTTAAAAAAAAAAAAAAAAAAAAATTGCACCTTATTTAATCTGCATTTCTGTGACTAATTAGAGTGTTTCTCCATGTCTTAAACTGTTGTATTTCTTTTTTGTCATATGTCTGACATTTGTCTGTTGTTGCACCGAAATCTTAGTATATATAAGTCATTTATAAATTCTTCTAAGTATTAATGATATGTTTTATTGCATTTACTATACTTAGTTTGCATTTTAACATTTTTTTCACAGAAATGTAAAAATTAATTTCAATTCTTTAGATTTTTAAAGATAATTTTTTCATTTTTTAATGTAAAAAAATGTTTTCATCAGTTTTTATAGTTACTTCCCACATATATATATATATATATATTTTTTTTTTTTTTTGGGGGGGGATGTTATTCTTTCTCCATCTCTTTTTGCTAATTCTTTAATGCTCATGTTAATGCCCAACTTCCCATTAAAATTTGTTATCTAAAATCTCTATTATAAGGAATGTTGAAGTAGATAACTAAAGGTCAACTTTTTAAAGAAGTAGATAACAAGTCAACTTGTTAATTTTTGGTTGTTTTGTTTCTACCTCTTGTAATATAGGACTCTTTCTTAAAAATAGATTTGATGGTTTTTAATATATTTGGGGTAAGCAACATGGTGAACTGAGCAACAGGAAATATATTTAGTTTGAATATGTTTTCTCCTAGAACTTTTTTTCTGGATCTCTGCTGATCCTATGTGTGAGTATCAGTCTTTGATTTTTAATAGTTCTCTGCTATAGGGAGAGCCAGACATATCTGCAGATGGGAGGGAAGGAATGGCCACTCTGTAAGACTGTGAATTATGAGTTTTGTGTGGTGAGTCAGTGCTTACTTGCTTAGTCAAGTTTGATTATCACCTGCAAACCTGGCTCCTTTTCAACCTTAATGACAGGTTGAGGAAAATTAGAATGATGAGTCCAAATGGTAGCTCTTGATGTCTTTTTGCTTTGTGAACATGGGTCTCAACCCCTGTGATCTCTACTTCTCTTAAAGGCCTTCCATGTCCCTAAAATGTTATAGCGTTGCACATTATGGTTTGGGACATTTCAGAGTATTCTCATTTATTTCCTAAAATCTGCACCTTGTAATACTGTTGGGGCATGTGTATTGAATCAGAGTCTTTTTATAATATATTTTCCCTGACTTCTTTGATGATGGCAATTTGCTCACTAGTTTTGCTCTTTTTTGGTGGGTTTTTAGGCGGGATTATGCAAATGTATGCTGTGTTATTCAAATTCTAAGGGTCTTTTCAGACATCCAAAAATGCTTCTCAGAAGAGTTTGTACCATTTTATACTGCCACTGGACTTTAATTTTTTATTCATTCTATTTTTTACTGAGAATAATGTAATTTAAATTTATATATTCTTTTTTTAAAGATTTATTTTATTGTTTGAGCATATGGGAGAAAGAGAGAGAGAGAGAGATTGAGATTGAGAGAGAGAAGGGGGAGGGCCCAGAGCAGTCTACACAGTTGTGCATCATTAGCTGTGACATGGTTTCATTCCACACAGATGGGTGTGGGGCCACGCAGGGTGGAACTGAACTGGGGCCTCCCTCATGGGAGGCGAGAGCCTTTGCCGCTGCGCCATTGTGGTGGTGACCAGTTGTGCCGTAGTTCAGCATATGGGTTTGCACAGGTCAGGCCTAGGAATCAAACCCCAGACCTTGTAATTGTGAGGCAAGCACTCACCCACTGAGCTATCCTGGAATTTATGTGTTCTTAATTGTTGTAGTTAATCATCTGTCCCTAAGTTTTTTTGGGAATTATATTTGTGTTTGAATTGTTTAGAAGAAATGGTTTTGGTAAGATTTTTGGAGGGATATGATCATAATAATATTAAAGATCTTCCTTGATTTCTAAAAAAGGCTGGTCTTATTATAAGGTATGGGTGATTATACAAGAGTGTTAACCATATAGGGCTCCTTGAGTTTGTTTTTGCATGTCTGGAGCCTATACACTATTGTATAGCTACTAAGGTTACAAAATTAACTCTGATTAACTTTTCATAGGAATCTCAGCTAGGACATTTAAACGCCACTGTTAATTGCTTTTTTCAGACTAGAAAAGCAAGTCTAGCACATTACTAGGTTTCCCTTATAGTTTTGCCCTTAAATATCCCTCAGATTTCTTAATGTTCCTGGCCTGCCAGGAAGTGAAGGATCTTTTCATTTGTAAGGCTGACGCCCTGTAAACCAGGGGCCAGGCCTGTTTTCCTGGTAGGGTTTATTAATAGGCATTGGGTCTGTGAGTAAAGCCAATCTTAGTCCCTTACAAGTACCTTGTCAGACCTGTTTAAATGAGCATTGTTCTCAAATGTGACGCTCCAGGTAAAACTTTAGGTTTGCCCAATTATATCATGATGACATACTGAACATATGCAAACATTTCTATTGCCATGAGAAGGAGGTTCTCTAAGGGGTTTCTGAATTCTGAGGGTTAGTGAGATTCAGATACTATTTTTAAATGTTTCATTTTGATTTACACAATCAGAGTTTAAGGTGTTGTGGTTATAGATAGCTTAGCTTGAAAGAAAATAGAGCATTAAAACTATATCAATAATACTCCAATAAACCTTCTATCTTTAATTCTATTCTTTACGTATAATTTTTGTTGTTTCTCTGAAGCTTGTGTTAGCTGTCTACTGTTATGAAGGTGTCTGCTTCTATATTAAAAAGGATCCTGGAAATTTTGGTGCAGTCCAAAGACGGTCAGAAAATTGTTTGCAAGATGTCACCCTAGGAAACTGTACTGATATTCTTTTTTTTTTTTTTTTTTAATATTACTAGCTGGAGGTACCTGGTACAATCCTTTCCCCAGATTCTGTAACTCTTGTTGGAGACACAAACTCTGGCCTATATAGTTTGTGGCACATCTTTTAAGAAAGCATTAGGGTAAAACAAAAGCTGTCTGTGGAAAACAGACTTAATGACTGTTGTTAATTTGTTACTCTGATTCATAATATCAGGATGGGGGAGTATAAATTTTCTATTGGGTTATAGTATATAACTATTTCATGAAAGTTTTGATCAATATTTCCTCTGAGGGTAAAAATATGTGGAGAATGAGGGCACTAACACATCTCCAGGGACTTCTTATAAAACAAAATGTCTGAAATATTTATATTTATAATATTTTACCTATATAATCCTAACTTAGGAAAAAATATAAGTACATTGGCAACATTTCCCATGTGCTTTTACAATTGTAACATATCAAACAAACCTAATTCTTTCTGGCAGCTATATTTCTATAAGGTGAAGTAATAAATCTCTTTTGGTTTTCTTGAGGCATACTTGACTGGTAAACCTCAAAGATAGTTTTAGCATACAATATCATAAAAAGTTTTATATTTTCTACATTTAGGGTATGATGAGAATGCAAAATTGAGAGTTAGAATATTTGGAGCTTATTAAAGTAGAATCATGAGTACCTGAAAAACAGTACTTGATTACCTATTTAATGAGAGAGACAATAAAAAAAAATATATATATATATATATATGTGTTTGTGTGTGCGTGTGTGTGTGTGTATATACATACACACACACACATATATATATAAAAGGTGTCCCAAAATTCACGCAAGAAGTAATTTTGATAGAAAACACAGGTTTATAATTAAAAATTGTAAATTTTCATTGCTCAACAATGAAAATGCGTTTTTCTTCTGTGTAGACTCCATTTTTAATAACCCTGAACTATCAGCTGTCACACTGTCTTCTTTTTTCATTGGCAACACTTTACCGCACAAATGACACAAAATTCAAATCCTGCGTGAATTTTGGGACACCCTTTATATATATATAGAAGATAATAGCTTTGCTGTTAAAGAACAAACATGCAGTGAATTTGAAGATCTTACTGGCTTTATTGAGTGATTAATGAACCAAACAGCCTTCCATCTAGCAAGTAGAGAGGTGCTCTGAGAAGATGTACAATATGGAAGGCTTTATAGACAGGAACTGGACTGGCCAAGAAAGTTAATAGTAAAATAAGAGAGGGATTGTTTCAGGCAAGGTTATCTTCCCTGAGGGCATGGTGGGAGTCTTATCAGGCAGATAGCCTCAGCTTCCTTTGGGGAGGATGGAGAAAGGCTTTTGTGACAGAATGCCTCATTGGTACTGAGGAGAAAATTCCAAACTGACAGATTACGTTCCTGGAGAAAGCTGAAACTGCAGGCAAGTCAGCTATTGAATCTAGATTCACTATCTTGGATGTTAGTTTCATGGGTATTGGTACAAATGACACCATTTTGGACCTTTGGTTTCTTTTTAACAGCTGATTCATAAGTGAGAGGAACCTTTATTCTTTTTAATCTTTTGTTTAAATAATCAAGGATATAATAAAGTCAGCATAAAGCACAAAAAAATTATTTGGGTAGGACACGGGATTTCTGCTATTCAGGCACATTACAGAGAAGGTATAGAATAGCCATTCATATTGAAGATGAAGGCATTAATCAGTAACCCCAAAGGAAGCAGGCCCATCAACTTTGAATGAAATTGCTAAAATTTAAAATGTTTCATAGCTTCTTTTTAGAATTGGCTGTTATAAATCAAGGCAAATAAAATGCGTTTTCCAAGTTAGATCCTTCCTTATCGTCTTTCATACCTGGAACAATAGATATTTTACTCTGAGGCCAGTGGTTTTATCTAAGAGAATGTATGAGGTCAACGCTATTTGGAAACAATAGTAAGTTATTTGTGTTTAATGTGCAGTGTACTCATTTATTGCTGTCTTCAAATGGATCAATGAATAAGTATTTAAAATAATATCTAAGATTTGAATTCTAGTATAGTAAATATCAATAACTATAATCCACATAAAATAAAAGTTCTTTGAAGTCCTTAATAAGTTCTCAGAGTAAAAAGGGGCCAGGAGACCACAAAATCCTAGAATCCTTCCTTTACCACAAAGCTCTAGCACTATTGTTTCTAGTATAGTCGCAACCATCAATGTTGATTATAAATTTTAGCCAAACTAATTTCTGTTTCAGACAGAAATGTTTGGGGTGGATAATTGAGAACTGTCTGCCATGCACCAGCATTTAGCATACTAAACAGAGCTCAGAAGCACACATAATACAACTTTTTTTGTCCCACATGTCCTTTTTATACCTGAAAGTGACAAAAATGACACTTTCATTAACATGACCCAGAACTATAGCTTGTTAAATAAGAACTATAGCTTATTAAATAAGAAGCAAATGTATAGAAGCTTAAAACTGCTTAGTAAGCAATGTTTCAGTATTATATCTTACTTGAAAATTATTAATATCTAGGTATCTAATAATCATTATTTAATTAATTTAATACCAGTCCAAAGTTTTAGGTTACCTAAAGATCTTGAAAATTGTCTTCAAGCTATCTGCTACAAACATAGGTACTGATGAAATAAAAATTTATCAGAGTCATGATTCAATTTAGTTGAACACAGAAATTTATATTTTTCAAAATTGTAAACATTGTATGGGATTAACATTAGCTTGTTTGAGTACTACCATAATTTTTTTAAAAACAAATTTATTAAATTAGACCAAGTTATCAAAGATTTTCCTTAATTATGCAAACTTGGGTTCTTAAAGGTCCTGATTTTGCTTTCGTAAGTATTTTTTAGTTTTCTAGTGCACATTTAAAATATTAGATATGTTTAATTTTTTTATTCTGTGGGAATTTTAGTTTAAAGACATTGAAAGGGCTGTTTACGTAACTGTGAATGTACTTAATGCCATTGAAATGTACATTTAAGATGGTAAATGTTGTATCATATATATTTTACCACACACATAAAAAACTGAAAGTCACAGGTAACTTTGTAAGATGCCCTAGATAGAACATTGGTAATCTTCCTTTGTCTTTGTTAAAATCATTCACAATATTTCCATTTAGCAACTTTCTTATAGAGAGGTAAGATTTGGATGCATAGAACTGAATGGAGGTACATTCCAGATTATAGATAAAGATAAGATGCAAAAGTTTGGCCACAATTTGCACTTTCACTTGAGCAAAATTATGGTAGATAGGACCAAAATGTAGATTTTGGACATGACATTTTGTTTCCTAATTTTTACAGTTTCACTTTAGCACATCATATGTTTTTTAAATAAGCATTTTTTTTTTTTTATTATTTCAGTTGTGAATTGGAGGTAGGGGCTTAATTTTTTCTGTTTCCCTTAGCAGTAGCACAGGCCCTTTTGGTATGAGTTTTGTCGAAACTGCATTACATATTAATTCTTTACTTTGCCATTTACTCTAGGCAGGGAACTCTTAGAGTTGGGGTGGGAAGAAATAAAACTGTGAATAAGATACTTTATCAGATCTCTAATTCTGTTTAGCAAGATAAAGTTTAGCAATTTGTATTTAAAAATACAAATATTTATTTTAGTTTCTGTGTGTCTGGGATTGACTTAGGTGGTTTTAACTCAAGATCTCTCATGAGTTATCTGTCACACTTCCAGTTGGGACAGCAGTCATATTCAGGCTCAGCTGAGACTGGGGGACCTGCTGCCAAGCTCCCATGGTTATTGGCAGTCCTTAGTTTCTTGTTGGCTGTTGGCAGAAGGCCTCAGATCTTTGTCACATGAACATTTACATAGTGCTGCTTCTGACATGGCTGCTTGCTTCTTCCACAGTGAGTAAGATACAGAGACAGTGGCGTAGACTTCTTGGAGTGACAGTCTTGTGAGAAGGGAAGAAGAAAATTTTGAACATAAAGCGACTTGGAAAAGAATAAGCAACTTAAAGGATCTAATCAAGTCATAATTTTGGGTAGTCATAAACTTAAGATGACATCAGAAATAATTAGAAAATCTACTGAAGAAATTTCCATTCCAGACATGTTATAGGTATAATATTGTATAAGGTATATACATATATATGAAAGGTTCATATCAGTATTAACAAAAGGTTGTGTTACTTTTAAATGTGGCTGCTTTGCTTGACTTAAAAGCTCATATTACAATCAACTATTTCAGAGAAAATCAAAGTCTAAAAATGAAGCCCTAATCAGAATGACAAAATATACTATCATATTGAAAAGTTTTAATTTTAGTACTGTGAGTTTTTTTTTTTTACTAGAAGGTGAATTTGGCATTTTGTGATTTTAAGTTTTTGTTTTTTCATTTGGTTTTTAGCCACCTAGAGGGAGTGGAATGAGATTTTTAGAAAAGTTATAAATAAAATGTAATTTTTTATAAAAACAATTGAAAAAATACTGCACAGGCATATTTGTCCCTTTGAGTATCTTTAAGATTACATGAATTGTGATTCCCTTCTTTCTTTTTACATTTTAGATTATTTTATTAAAATTAAATCAGTGTATATGCCACTCAGTATTTGACTCCCAACTTAACTGTTACCTTAAAGTATTTGTTTTTATTTTGTGATTCTACCTTTGTTACTATAGAAACAGAAGTGGACCAAGGGACTTCCAAGACAGGCAGCAACTGAATTAATGAGCATTCTGACTCCTTACCTGGAGTTAGTTGTGTCCCATTGCAATTCTTGTTTTAATAGAAATAAGAAAGCAAACGTAAGCCTGTTGACTAGAGGGGAGAGAGCCTGAACTTAACTCTCATTTGCTTCAGAATTGTTCATTTGCCTAGAAAGCTATTAGGAAAGAGCTTTTCTCAAAGTTTGAAAAAGAGTTTTTTGTTCATATGAATTAGACTACTATTCATTTCATCTTGCTATACCTTTAAATGTTTATAATGTGCTTTTCAGTTACAGGTATCAAAATAATACACATTTTCTAGTGAATGAGATTTGATATTATTTGATGAAAGCCTACTGTGGTCAAAATGTTTTGGCAGTCAGTCTCCCATTGACTGAGCTGTTACTGGTTAAGGAGGAACCTTCCTCCTGCTGAGGTAGTAAACGTAGGAAATGAAAGTCTCTTTTCTGGGTCAGTAGTGTGCGCTGAGTGACACGTGTGTGAAAGGTCTCTATTCTGGTCCTAACTCCATTTTAAATGAGGTTTTTGTTTATTAATTTTCACATTATGAATAGATAAAGTTTTAGAGATTGCTAGAAGTTTGCTTCCTTCTTTTTTACAATTAAAAAATAGCACACTTTTTGGAATTTGTTTTAGAAACTTAAAGCTTCTTTATTGCCTTTAAAATTTTTAGTTCATGTATTAAATATATTCTCGAAGAGTACTTATTTTTGTTTATTTTCAAAGGACTTTTAATTGGTTTTCTTTCAATGGGTGATCAACAATAGTTGCTTCTTACTGAGTGTCTTTTCTTTGAGTATTGTCTTTAAATCTGTTTTACTCTAAGGCCTGGGAAATTCTTCTTAGGCTATATGATAGTTAAGCTCCAAGTTTCTATAATAATGGCTTCTAAACTATTTTGGTTATGCTTCCCTATCAGTAAAGGTGTTTTGCATCACCAATATATGTATATTTGTTTATGAATTATATAAATTTACTTATTTTCCAATGTATTATGTAGTATATACAATTTACCAATAAATATAAGTGAAAATAAGATAAAAATGATATAAATAGTATCTTAAAATAGTTTGCTAATGATGAAGCTTTTATATTATTAGCCAAATTCTTAGAGTGCATTGAACACTTAGGGTGATGGTTGCCAACAGTAGTAGATACCTATATTCCAAATAATAACATTGTTAAATTTGTTATTATTTTTTACTGAGATCATACTTGTTTTCTCCTCATAACGTGGCTGATAACAAGGAGCAAAAGTGTCAGCTTTGGTATTGTCATGTTGTTTATTGTGATTCCATTACTTGTATTATATTTTATCTTTGTACCTTTGGGCTATAGTAACAGAATGCTATAATAGACTGAGTGGCTTATAAACAGCAGAAATTTATTTCTTACAGTCCTGGAGGCTTTGAGATCAAGGTGCTGGCAGATTCTGAGTCTGATGAAAGCCTGCTTCCTGGTTCATAGACCATAGCCATCATTTCTGTCTCCTCACCTGGTGGAGAGAGCAAGGGAGCTCTATGGACCTCTTTTATATGAGCATTAAATCTGTACATGAGGGTTCTGCTCTCATGATCTCATCACCCCCTGAAGGCCCTCCTTTCTAATATTTTCTCTGTGGGGGTTAAGATGTCACATAAATTTTGAGGGGACACAATGTTCAAATTACAACATACTCAATCCATGTTTTGTTTTTTTGTTTGGAAGGAATATTTTTAAGCCATTCTTATTTTGTGAAAGTTGGTTTAAAATAGTTAATATAATTTGTAAATCCAGTTTATCATAGACCTATATAGTGTGATTCTAGTCAATAATGCTGACCGGTCAGGATACCAGTGTAAGCTGTTCCATAGTGTGGAATTCACTCTTCCCACAGGATAGCTTGGGTACCATATGTGGTGCATAATGGCCTAACATTCACCCCCATGAACCGTGCCAGTTTTAATCTACATATTAAATATTAGTATTAGTCGGTGGCAAATTTTTCTACTTTTTTATTTATTCCCACATTTAAATAGATTTCTTAGTCTCTTTTGCTTATGAATATCTCCTTAAAGTAGAGTGGCTAAGTATATTAATTCTGTACCTTGTATTTAAATAAATGATTTTATATTGAAATTTTAATTTTACATATATTTTAATTTTTAGTTTTAGAAATGGGCAGCAAACTTTCCTTAAGGGGTAGATGATTTATTGCAAATAAAGTTGAACAAAGTCACAAAATTAAGCAGGAGTTCTCATTTCAGAGGGGAATGATGCACCTAGGGGGCATTTTTAAAAACAGAAAGCTTTGATTTGTCACAGTAAGTGAAGGGAGGTACTGACAGAGAGGGCAGGGCCAGCAGTGCCAACCATCTGCCAGGTGTGGAGCAGTCTCACAGCAGCGAAGAATTGTCCTATCTAAGAGGTTAGGAGCACCTGTGAAACACTGGGCTAAAGTCACATTTTGGAATTATTGTTTGCTAAGATGACTTACAATTAATTCATAGATATATCTAATATTTTTTATACTGTAGATTAAAATTAGAGCTCATTTAAATATGTTTATATAATGACAAAGTGTGGCTTTAAAAAACATTTATTTTTCATTGGTTTTTTTTTCCCTTTTGGCTCATGCTATGCTGAATACAATTCATTGTGTCATTGAGCAACTAGTATTGTTCATTTCATTTGATGAGGTGCTAAAACTATAGAGATGAATATCACAGTTCCTTTTCTCCCTGTTCATAGGATAATAGGGGAAACAGTCATGTAAATGATTATAGTAGTGTGTAACTGAGGTAGCTCTGAAAGGGGTAAGGTTTTAGTGAGAAAGACACTGTATTATTACATTTTTTGAGGGCAAGAACTACATCTTTTCATCTAAAAGCTAGATATTTGCAACACAAAGCACTGGACCTTAAACTTGGTTAATACAGTCAATAAATATTAGTGGTTAAACAAGCTGGTATCTTAGCACATTTTTGAAGACTGAATTTAAGTATGTCCAAGTGGGCAGAGCAGTAAAGGACAGGCTTCCTCAAAGTACTCAGGTATTACAGGAAGTGCTTAGCAAATAATGTTAGAAGGTGAAAGTTAGAAAAGCAGTGAAGAAGGACGTCATTAAAGTTGTGGGCTCTTTTACTTAGTTCTTAAAAAGGGGACAAGACATGATTAGGATTAGTCAGAGTTAGGTTTTAGAACCATATCTATTGGTATTGTTGTGGAAGATGTAGTTGAGGGAGGAGAGGTGGTATTTTTAGTAGTGAACTTTGGGCATGTTAGACCTTATAAAATCAAAATGTTAACCGAAAATCTATATTGAGGCTTTTATACATGATTTTGTATTATTTTGTTTTAGAGTTTATATTATGATAGGTTAATTATATTTTGTATTGAATAATTTTAATTTGCATTACATTTGTAGTTATTCTTTGTTTTTTAAGATTTATTTTTATTGTTTTGACATAGAGAGATATACAGAGACAGAGACAGAGAAGGGGAGGGCCCAGAACAGTCTCCACAGTTGTACATCATTGGTTTTTCCACATAGTTTCACTCCACAGGTGGGCGCATGGCTGCACAGGGCAGGAACTGGGCTGGGATCTCACGCCGGTGAGAACTGAATTGGGGGCACTCCCCAGCTCAGCATATGGGTCCCCACGGGCCGAGGCCAGGACCCAATCCTCATTCCCCGGGGGTGCAAAGCAAGCGCCCAACAAACTGAGCCATCCCGGCCTCCCCTGTAGTTATTCTTTAGAATACCTGGTTAAGTATTTTTTAATGACCAGTTCATTTATGCCAGTGGTGTTTGGATACAGAAAGGGGAGAATAATTAATAATCTTGCTTAATTTTTTTTTAAGTAAGAAATTTGAGCCTAAAGTTGATAAACTTGTTCAACTGAAGTTTAATTAACATTTTAAGGTAGCTGTATAAAAAAGTTACGAGTAATTTGCAAGCAAATTCTGAGATGTATGTAGAATTAGGTGATTTGATTACTTCTACTCAGCTGATTTGTATATACCTTTGCACCTTCTACACTTAAAAAAAAAGAAAGGGGAAGCCGGGAGGGCTCAGTGGGTTAAGTGCTCACTTTGCAGTGCTGGGGACCAAGGATCCTGGTCCGGCCCCGGCCTGTGTGGACCCATATGCTGAACTGGGGAGTTCCCCCAGTTCAGTTCTCTCTCTGTCTCTGTGTCTCTGTGTCTCTGTCTCTCTCTCTCTGTCAAAAACAATACAAAAAAGAAAAAGAAAAAGTGAAACAAGCAAAACTATTTGGATCACAAAATGAAAGCAGATGACTTTCAAGCGTTAAATAACTTTTAGTCCTAAGATCCTCTCAAATTGTTTTTCATTATGCCACATGTAAACTTCTAATCATAATATAATTACTACAAACTCTAGATCTTCAGTAAAGTAACAATTAATAGGCAGTGGGTTTTTGAGTTTAATATGACATTTTAATGTTAAGGCTGGAATTGTGAAATAATTATATTGTTGTAACAACAGTAATCTGCATCTTTGCCACTGCAAAAAAAATGACTAAATTCTAAATATTAAGTCCGTCTTAACTCAAAAAACGTTTCTGAGTGAGCAATGTAAAGATTACTTTTGATAAAAACATGATATAGACAGGCACGTAAAGAAAAAAGTCAGTTCTGCCACTAATGTTGAAAAGATTATTTTTAAGTAAGCATTCAGGCAGCAAACAGGTCACAGCTGAAAAACTTTCAGATAAGAGAGAGAATTGGAAAACTTGAATGCAGTCTGGCTGGCTCCCTTTAGCATAGGGACAAAGTCCTAGCCATTTACTGAGGGCATTGCTATATTACAGCTATACAACTAGTGCATTGCAAATATCTAATTCAAGCTTGCCCATCCTGTGACCTAGAACAGCCTTTTTAAAAAAAGATGTATTTTTATTATTTTTGAGAGAGAGAGAGAGAGATACAGAGTCAGAGCCAGAGCCAGAGTGAAGGGGGAGGGCCCAGAATAACCTCCATAGTTATATGCATCATTGGTTTTTCCACAGTTTGATTCCACAGGTGGGGCACAGGGCTGCACAGGGCAGGAACTGGGCCGGGGTCTCATCCAGTGAGAACCGAACTGGGGGCACTCCCCAGTTCAGTATATGGGTCCACATAGGCTAGGGCTGGGATTTGATTCTTGTTCCCTGAGGCTACAGAGTGAGCGCTTAACCCACTGAGCCATCCTGGCTTCCCCCCAGGACAGCTTTGAATGGAGTGCAACACAAATTTGTAAACTTTCTTAAAACTTTATGATATTTTTTTGCGATTTTTTTCTTTTTAGCTCCTCAGTTGTCATTAGTGTTAATGTATTTAATGTGTGGCCCAAGACAATTCTTCCAGGGTGACCCAGGGAAACCAAAAGGTTGGACATCCCTGATCTAGTTGATTTTGTTAGATGATTCTGCGTGTCAGAAAAAAGGAAAACTCGATTTCAGGAGGAAGGGAAAATATATTAACTGTTTTATTTAGAAATTGTCCAATGTGGATACTTAATTTTTTTTTTTAATAGCTTCTGTTATTTGCAGAACATACAGGAACAAAAACTTCTTATCCAATGCAATTGGAGCTTATAGCTTTTCATTTAATCAAAAAGGTCAAAATGAGAAATCACAAAAAATGGTACATATACATGTAAATATAAACATTTAATAAAACTTTCACATTCATTTGCGATTTAAAAATCTCATTGAGGGGGCCAATCAGTACTTTTTCTTTGAGGCTAGATTTCCTAATTTTAGAAGGCATTGTGTTTTTCTTGAACACACACCTCTAAAATAGAAATTTTACATCAGATTCTTTAAAGTAGAGCAGGACCTTAGACACTTGCAAAGCTGTCTGAGTTCAGAGTCCTTATATATTTTTATGATGCTTTTTGCCAATATATTATAGTTTTTCTCACCTACATCTAATTTATTTTAAAGATTTATTTTTATTGTTTTTTTGACCGAGAGAGAGAGACAGAGAGAGAGAGAGAAGGGGGAGGGCCCAAAGCAGTCTCCATAGTTGACAGCATTAGTTTTCCATATAGTTTCAGTCCACAGGTGGTTATGGGGCTTCACAGGGCAGGAACTGGGCCAGGACCCTCCCACATAGTCCCTGGCAAGAACTGAACTGGGGGCACACCCCAGTGCAGCATATGGATCCATCTGGGCCCGAGCTGGGATCCAATCCCTGATCTCCGGGGCTGCAAAGCGAGCACTTAATCCGCTGAGCCATCCCAGCTTCCCCTCTACATCTAATTTAACAGTAACAAAAAAATTAATCTTACTTTTATAAAGTTTTTCAGTAGCATTTAATTTTCAGGGAAATAACTTATTTTTACACTCCATTGTTTTATATGCTAATTAGTTAAATTATATAAATACAGTATGAAATCTTACTAGCCTTATATAGTTTAGAGAACAACACGATTTCTTAGGAATGTAGTTGAAATAGTGGGAAGAAAAATATGAGGGCCTATTGGAAAGAAAAAGAAATAATTGCCATTAAGATTTTGCCTTTGAAAAACTTATTTGTTCCGTGTATGTGTATCTAGTATGACCCACACCAAGTCATATCATCTTTGAGAGGTATCTGACAGAGATCTGCCCTGCCATGAGGTAATTCTGGGAGGTCAGCCTTGGTGCCCTCACCTTCCCACTCTCCCAAGCCCTACCTTTGTTTTGTTAGATGGATATAACCCCTTCCCAAAAGAAAAGAAAAATAATATAGATGGTATAACCCTTTCTGTTTTCTATATTACTCAAGTATCTCCCTTCCTGAATCTTCATTTTTCCCCTTCTTGGATTATTACTATCAACATACTAGGGGAAAAAAATCCGCTCTTGACCCTTTCATTGCCCTCATTGTTGCCCTTACCCTCTGCTTTTCATTCGTCAGAATTGTATGTGCTGCCTATGGTGCTCTCCTAACATTCTTTCTTGATCTGACTTCAGTTAGGCTTTTGCTTCATATCAACTACTCTTAAACTTATTAGCAATGTCCCCAGTGGCCTTGGTAACATTAATCAGTTCTCATTTCTCATCTTTCTTGACAAAACTTGTAGTATTTGGTACAGTTTATCACTCTATCCTCCTTGAAACATGCTGGTTTTTTGTTTGTTTTCAGAATTTTTTTTTTTTTTTTTGCCCTCCTAGTTCTGTTTTCCCATTCTTTGCTTGTTTCTCTTCTTTCTACCCATGGCCCAGGTCTCAGTCCTTACACAACTTCTGTTTCACTGTCAACACTGTTGGATGAAATGTGAAGCTCTTTTTAATTAAAGTATAGTTGACTTATAATATAATTTCAGGTGTACAATAGAGATTTGATGTTTATATACCTTACAAAGTGTTCACCACAAGAAGTCTAGTAACCATCTGCCACTGTACAAAGTTATTGCGACATTGATTGTATTCTCTATGCTGTACATTACACCCCCATGCCTTACTTATAACTATAAGCTTATACCTCTTAATCCCCTTCACCTCTTTTGTCCATTCCACCCACTGCCCAGCCCTCTGGCAGCTGTTTGTTCTCTGTATCTATAAGGCTGTTTATTTTGTTATGTTTTTTCATTTGTTTAGTTTAGATTCTATATATAAGTGGAATAAAGTATTTGTCTTTCTCTGATTTATTTAAGATAGCATAATACCTTCTTGTTCCATTAAAATAGCAAGATTTCATTCATTTTTTTTTATGGCTGAGTAATATTTTACACACACACACACACACACACACACACACACACATATACACACACCCTTCTTTATCCATTCATGTATTGTTAGACACTGAGGTTGTTTTCATATCATGGCTATTGTAAATAATTCTGCAGTGAACATAAGGGCACATGTATCTTTCCAAATTACTTTTTTTCATTTTCTTAGAATAAATGCCCAGAACTGAAATTACTGAATTGTATGGTGGTTCTATTTTTTAACTTTTTGAGGAACCTTCATACTATTTTCCATAGTGGCTACACCAATTTACAGTTTCACTAACAATGCACAAGGGTTCCTTTTCTTCACATTCTCACCAACACTTGTTTCTTTTCTTTTTGATGACAGTCATTCTGACAGGTATGAGCTGATATCACTGTGGTTTTTACCTGCATTTCCCTGATGATTAGTGAAGTTGAGCACTTTTTCATGTGTCTGTTTACCGTCTGCATGTCTTTGGAGAAATATCTCTTCAGGTCTTTGCCCATTTTTCAATTGGATTATTTGTATTTAGTTTTGTTTATTTATTTATTTAATTTATTTTAAAGCAGAAGTTTATTAGAAAGAAGGAAAGCTCTCTAACAAGAGGGGGGACACCCAAAAGTGGAAGGCCCCTAGTTTTATTTTTTATGTTGAATTGTATAATTCCTTTTATATATTTTGGATATTAATCCCTTATCAGATATATCATTTGCAAATATGTTCCCCCATTCAGTAGGTGACCTTTACATTTTGTTGATGATTTCCTTTGCTGTGCAAAAATTTTTTGGTCTGATGTAGTTCTATTTGTTTTTTATTTTTGTTTTGCCTGAGGAGACACATCCAAAAATATGTTTCTAAGACTGATGTCAAACAGTTTACTGCCTATGTTTTCTTCTAGTTTTATGGTTTCAGGTCTTACATTTAAGTCTTTAATCCGTTTTTAGTTTATTTTTGTGTATGGTATAAAAAGGTGGTCACGTTTTTTTCTCTATTGTATACTCTGCCTCCTCTGTTGTAAATTTAACTGATTATATAAGTGTGGGCTTATTTCTGGGCTCTCTTTTTGTTTCATTGATCTATGTGTGTTTTTGTGCCAGCACCACACTGTTTTGATTACTAAGCTTTGCAGTATAGTTTAAAATTAGGCAGAGTGAGGTCTCCAACTTCAATTTCATTTACTCTTGCTCTGGTATTTATTATTTACTTCCTTTCACTAACTTTGGGTTTTATTTGTCCCTCTTTTTCTAGTTCCTTTAGGTGTATGGTTAGCTTGTTTGAGATTTTTCTTTTTCCTTGAGGTAGGCCTGTATTGCTATAAACCTTCCCTTTAGAAAGGTGTTTGCTGTGCCCTGTAGATTTTGTGATGCTGTTACCATTTTCATTTGTCTCAAGGTATTTTTTTATTTCTTCTAATTTCTTCACTGACACATTGATAGTTTAAAAGCATGTTGTTCAGCCTCCCACAGGTGTTTATTCCAATGTTCCTCTTATAATTGATTTATAATTTTCATACTGTGCTTAGAAAAGATGTTTGATATGATTTTAATCTTCTTAAATTTATTGAGACTTGTTTTGTGGCCTGACATGTGATGCATCCTGGAGAATGTTCATGTGCACTTCAAAAGAATGTGTATTCTGCTTTTTTGCATGGTATGATCTCTATATATTATGTATTTAGTAAGTTCATCTAGTCTAATATGTTACTTAAGGCCAGTGTTTCCTTGTTGATTTTTTCTGGATAATTTATCCATTGATATAAGTGGGTATTTAAATCCCTGCTATTATTGTATTACTGTGAATCTCTCCATTTATGTCTGTTAATATTTGCTATATGCATTTAGGTGCTCCTGTGCTGGGTGCATAGATGTTTAAAGTGTTAGATTGTCTTGTTGATCCATGTATCATTTTTTTAAAGATTTATTTTATTGTTATTGACAGAGAGAGACAGAGACAGAGAGAGACAGAGAGAAGTGGGAGAGGCCAGAGCAGTCTTCACAGTTGTACATCATCAGTTCTCGACACGGTTTTGTTCCACCAGGCTGCGCAGGGAGGGAACTCGGCCTCGGGCCTCTTGCATGGGAGGCACGCCCCCATGAACCGGGTGCTTGAACCAAGGGCATCCCACACATGGGGCTGCATGGGCCACGACTGGGACTCGATCCTGGGACCCTGGGGTTGCAAAGCAGGCGCTTAACCCACTGAGCCATCCCGGCTTTCCCGATTGGTGTATCATTAAGTCATACTCTTGTCTCATGTTATAGTCTTTGTTTTAAAGTCTATTTTGTCTTAAATATTGCTACCCCAGCTTTTTTTTTCATTTCCATTTGCATAGAGTATCTTTTTCATCCCCTTTTCCATCTGTGTATCTTTAGAACTGAAATGAGACTCTTGTAGGCTGCATACATGTTAGTCTTGTTTTTTTGTTCATTCAGCTACCCTGTGTCTTTTGAATGGAGTATTCATTCCATTTACATGAAAGCAATTATTGATGCATGTGTACTTATTGTCATTTTGTTCTCATACTGGCTTTACAAATAGTTGGTATACTACCTTTACTATATATCTTTACCTTTACTAGTGAAGTTGTATTTTCTTTCATATATTTTCTTATTTGTACTTTTGGCCTTTTCTGCTTAAAGAAATTCCTTAAACATTTCCTGTAATGCTGTTTTAGTGATAGTGATTAACTTTTGTTTTTCTGGGTAACTGTCTCTCCTTCAATTATGAATGATAACCTTGCCGGGTAAAGTATTCTTGGTTGTAGGGTTTTGCCTTGGATCACATTGAATATATTGTGCCATGCTAAAAATCAGCTGATAGTATTATGGGGGTTCCCTTGTATGAAACTAGTTGTTCTTCTCTTGCTGCTTTTAAGAGTCTCTTTTTCTTTAACTATTGACACCTTAATTGTTTTGTGCTTTGGTGTGGGTCTCTCTGGGTTCATCTTGTTTGAGACTCTCCTTGCTTTCTGGATTTGGATGTTTGTTTTCTTCACCAGGTTAGGGAAGTTCGCAACCATTATTTCTTCAAATGGGTTTCTGCCCCTTTCTCTTTCTCTTCTTCTGGGACCCTTAATGATGTGAATGTTTAATGTGCTTGATGTTGCCCCAGAGTTCTCTTATGCTATCCTCATTCTTTTAAGTTCTTTTTCTCATTTTGCTCTTCTCATTCTGTCTTCCTGATAGCTGACACATTCTTCCGCATCATCTGGTCTGATGTTGATTCCATATTGTGTATTTTTCATTTCAGTTATATTCCTCAGTTCCTGCTGGTTCTTTTTTTGACATTATTTATCTCTTTGTTGAAGTTTTCATTGAGTTGACCCACTGTTCTGCAGAGTTCGATGATCATCTTTATGACTGTTACTTTAAACTCTTTATCTGTTTTGTTTATTTACTTCTGTTTTGTTCAGTTATTTGTCTGGGGTTTTGTATCGATCTATCTATCTATCTATCTATCTGTCTATCTATCTATCTATGTATCTATTTATTTTGGTGGTATTCCTTTGTCTTCTCATTTTGCCTATTTGTTTCTATGAATTACAAAGTGGCCTTGTGTAGAAGATGTTCTGTGAGGCTCAGTGGTGCAATCCCCTGTAGTCACCATAGCCAGGTGCTCCAGAGGTGTTCACTGTGTAGACTAGTGCTGCCTCCTGTTGTAGCTGGGCCACAGCTGCTATGGATGCACTGGTAGGTGAGGCTGATCCCTGGCCCAGCTGGCTATGCAAACTTGTCATAGCTGTTGTGGTGCACAGGGCAGTGCCCCTGGTGCAGCTAGCTGGTGGGTTTGACTGCACTGCTGCTGGTGTTCTGGTGTGCAGCATGAGCCTGCAGTGTAGCTGGCTGCAAAGCCTAACTTTAACTGTTGCAGACACATTGCTGTGTGCTGGTTCCAGCTGAGGCTGCCCACTGGGTGTGATGAGGAAGGAGCTGCTTTGAGAGGATACCAGTGACCACTGAGGCCACCCACCAGATGTGGCAGAACAGGAAACACTTTGAAGGGGTGCCAGCAATGGTCGATGCTTAGGGAAATGCTGCCATGGTATGAACAGTGTTAGCAGTTAGTGAAGAATATCAGAAATGGTGCCTGCCAGTGTCAGACCAGATAGGTGGAAGGAGAGTAAAGAAAGGAGAAAAAACATGGCACCCACTGGCACTTCTGTCCCTGGGGAAAGTTTGAACAGATAGATCCCTGCCCCTTCAGCACACATTCTAAAATTACTCAATGGGCCACCTTCTCATATGACCCAGGTGCTTTTCAAACTGCTGCATCTGCACTGGACCTCAGAACGAGTGAGACCTTGGTTTCCTGCAGCCCTTTGTCTCTCCAAGACATAAGCTCTGCTGGTTTTGTAAACTAGATGTAGAGCTCCTCTTCCCACTGCAAGTCCCCCTGGCTGGGGCTTGGATTCATTGCTTTTCAGGGACTGACCTCTGAGGTTGTGATATCTCTTCTCCTTGTGGGTGACCACTGGGGAGTGGGGGG